>JAVTVY010021639.1:0-88171 GCA_036873755.1 Hanleya hanleyi
TTACCATTTCCCTCATTCTCGTACTTACGTTCATCTATCTGCATCAGATTTTCACAAAAATCAACGGAGCGTTTAACATCAGCTGTCTATATCGTGGGCGCAGCCATTTGCAAAGACAGGGCCGCGTACAACGCGAGAAAAGCGTGCAGTGGTCTTCTTGCAGTCAAATTCCTGCTAAGTCCGTTATCCGCATTCGGGAACTCCTCATATTTTGCACGTCGTACAGCTTTTGTTTTTCAAAGTGCAAAATATGAGGAGTTCCCGAATGCGGATAACGGACTTAGCAGGAATTTGACTGCAAGAAGACCACTGCACGCTTTTCTCGCGTTGTACGCGGCCCTGTCTTTGCAAATGGCTGCACCCACGATATAGACAGCTGATGTTAAACGCTCCGTTGATTTTTGTGAAAATCTGATGCAGATAGATGAACGTAAGTACGAGAATGAGGGAAATGGTAAGTTGGGGGTCTATTTTAGTCAATTCGTGTCAGAGACATGCCGTAAAAGTATTTGTCACCAATGTGCAGGTTAGTTAGAGTACAACTCCAAGTGTCTCTCACATACATATCATCTTGCACTTTAAGATCGTTTTCCAGTGAGCGAGGAATGTTTGTTCGACAACCATATATATAGGCTAACTGGCCTATCACTCAATGGTCAGTTGACCTATATATGCGAATTGACGTATATACGCGAGTTAGTGGGATTTCCCGGACCTGTTTAGTGGAGAGAGAACTACTAGGTCTAGTTCCCAATGTCATGTCTTACTAATTTGTGGATAACGTTTGAGTGGGGAAATGTCTAGTCAGTGGGAAACTGTCTTAGACCCAAATCTAGACGCAGGCGTTTCCTGCAATATCTTGGCTATTTCGATCAGAACACTATTCCCTAGTTCCATTTATGTAGTTTGGCTAGTCGCTATATAGCTGAAATATTGCTGAACGCGACATTAAACCTTAATTAATCTCTAATTTGAATCGTTTATAATCTCATGTACGGAAACTGGACACTTGTTGGTCTGTAATGTAACCTTCCAAATGACCTACAATTTAAGCTCAGTATGTGACTTTATAGTATTATGGACCGGCCAGATATGAAAATACACAAATGGCCTTTACATCCACGCCATTTCCTGTCTATTCTTTTGATTCATACCTGATGAGAACTCTGTCAGTAAGTAGCCTGCTCGCTTGGCGAACCTTCGCCATGGAAGCCATGGTTGTTTTCCAGCGACACCTACCGGCAGCTGCAAGTTTATCTCCCTTTTAGCACATCAGAGGTGAATGAACTTAACGGCATCAGACTCCTAAATAATTTACACGTTCGGCAGTAATATGAAATAGGCAAAGCCTAGAAACGAACGAAGTATACTTCTTTTGTTCGCTTCTGACTTTGCCTTTTTCGTATCATTTTTTTTTTTCGCAAACCATATAGGTCTATATAGTCACTGTTACATTATGGAAGCTTAGAAGGAACATTGAAAATTATATACATAGGCGTAGTTCAATCATGAACGTCGCTCGTCTGGGCTCTCTCCTGCCTCTCTCCGTTCAACTCCGCCTATTAGCTAACAACGGTGCAGATTCCCCACATATTTTATGGGGGCGCTGTGGACTCGATTTTCTCGGATTTTCTTGGAGTTCCTCCCGCTTTTAGCTCTGCTGTGGCTAGATAAACATCTTACAAATATTCTACGTCACTAACTTCGGAAAATCTTTGCGAAATAAAGACAAATCTTACCTCAGACGACCAGCATCAGTGAAATCCAAACGACGGTAGACTGCGCGCGCGAGAAAACGTTCCAAATTCACCCTCGGTTACATGTTTTCAAAAAGTGGTATCGTGCACGGAAACGGACTGAATATTCCCAAAAGAATTAGATTCCAGCGGACAAGAAACCGCGATGGAAATATAGATCGAAATATATATATATATAAGTTCCCTTCCCACTCTCTCACCAAAAAAAGTAGTGGCGTTAATGAGCAAACGCTGCATTGACAGATTTAACAACATTATATCATTTAAACTTTTATTCACATACTGAATTGTACACATTTTCATATATTAAGGAGGGAAATGTTCTGGAATCAGAGCAAGTGATATTTTATGTGGTCTCAATTCGTAGAATTTGCTTTTATTTCCATCGCGGTTTCTTGTTCCTGGAATGCATGCTTTTGAGCGGATTCAATTCAGCCCGTTTCCGTGCACGATACCACTTTTTAAGAACCTGTAACCGCGCGAGAATTTGGAACGTTTTCTCGCGCGCGCAGTCTACCGTCGTTTGGATTTCACTGATGCTGGTCGTCTGAGGTAAGATTTGTCTTTATTTCGCAAAGATTTTCCGAAGTTAGTGACGTAGAATATTTGTAAGATGTTTATCTAGCCACAGCAGAGCTAAAAGCGGGAGGAACTCCAAGAAAATCCGAGAAAATCGAGTCCACAGCGCCCCCATAAAATATGTGGGGAATCTGCACCGTTGTTAGCTAATAGGCGGAGTTGAACGGAGAGAGGCAGGAGAGAGCCCAGACGAGCGACGTTCATGATTGAACTAACATAGGCGCAGCCTAGTGCGAGTTCTTTTCACTTGTCGTTTGTGGCTTGGTGATTTCTGATGAAATACTGGCAACCCAAAAGTTTGGAATTGCTGTGGTTGTGGATGATGCGTTGAATATTTGATCAATCGGGAAACGTATTGTTCTTTATCTGACATAGCAGACTGCCTATACCATATAGTATATGTTTCACACATTTCAAGGTCCGATATGAATTATTTTCAGTATAATCAAATACAGTCGATCAGAATTGATACTCTGGATCGGATCTGGGATAAAGTATGTTGATCGAATATATAAACCACAAAATATTGGGATGCTTCTTCATTATAAATTAATTCAAGGAATTAAGCTGATAGAATTATTTTAATTTTATCCTTGAATGAAAAATTAAGAATGCCAAACTGTTCGAAGAGAGATATTACTATATAATGGACAGAAATATTGCGATGTTTATAAATTAGTTATATATAATCAAATTATTGTAAACAAATGAAAAACAAGCTTGATAGCTTATGAAGCCAGGACATTCCACCCTGAGGACATTTACCCCTGTAGACATTTCCAGGGCTTCGTGTTTAGAATTAGTGTGTGAGCTAAAAATAGCTCGCGTCAAAATATGTAGGAGAGGGATATTTAAAAGTCAGGTGAGTGATTGCAATATAATACAATATAAAATGTGACCGTTTACGTGAGCTAAAAATCACTCTCGTGACATGAATTTACGCGAGTGTTTGCGTGCAGGTGAGCTATCACTCACGCTAAACAAGAAGCCCTGATTTCCCTAGATATTTCCTCCTTCAAACATTTCCCTCTGTGGACATTCCCCACTCCCCCTCCCCCTTTTTTTTTGTACTATAACTACAAATGTGTAACACACTGAAATATTTTAAGATACTTTTAACAAGATTTGTATGATTTAGTAAAATCTTGTAATAGATATCAGGGCACTATTTTGACATGCATAATTCATCTCAGCATATCTGTGCTAATAAAGAATTCAATTGAATTGCGCAAGTGTATGTTACATTATTGATTGTTCGCCTCATGTAGGTGCTTTTTTTTCATTCATGTAGGTGCTAGTTAGCAAATAAACATCTATTCTATTCTATCGTATGGATCAAAATATTTATTTATTTATGACTACGTAATAGTTGTTAACGTATAGGATGTATACTACCGGTACCGTAGCTATTGTTTTATCATGCCGAATTATAGAAAATAATGAATAATAATAGAAAAATGCCCCAAATTTGTTTTTGTCAATATTTCAATTTTGTTAAACATTTGTACGAACTCATAGTACAAAAATATATAGGAAGGGAGGGGGGGAATGCATGTCTAAATATGAGAGGGGGGGGGGGAATCCATGTCTAAATATGAAGAATCTGACTTTCTAAAATTTCGTTTTATAAGTTGTTCGAGTTCTTGGTAAAATTTTGCTGTTTGACTTCAAAGCTATTCATGAATTGACCCATCAGAAGTGTACGGATCTAAACACAATAAAATCTGCAATAAACTATAGCTTGATGAATGTGTTTGTTTTATGAACTTTACCTGCATCTTGGTTGTCCGTACCTATTAATGTCTAGATCTAGGCCATAATCTGAAGTGAATGGATGATATCTGACGGTTCAGACAATCGCAGTGTCACCGTTTAATTGGAAATGATTTCTTGCCTGTTATAATTAAAATCCCCTATTGATAATCAGCTTGATGTGACCCCCTTCCCCCTTTTCTTTGCGAACTTGGATGACCTAATTTATCACGCGGACGTCAGCGACAGAACCACAGGCATTTGATAAGGGGCAGTATAAGATGGGTATATCAGTAATATCCTAATTATCCGTGGTAGTTATGTATCTACATATATGGACCCCACCAATTAAGGTCCGTGTTAGAAGAATGGGGTATATATAACATTATGACAATATTGAGTATATAAAGTTTTATTTGTTACTACACCCACATAAAGGTCAATTGTGATTCATTTATCAAATGAATAACTAACTGTGGGCCAGAGAGCATCCATCCTTACTGACTCCATGTTACTAGTATATGGGGTATATATAACAGCATGAGAAGGGCGAGTACACTACACATACATATCATTTTAATCATTACAAAGACAAATTGGTGACTGATGACAAGCCATCCATTACTGACCCTTATCAAATGCCTGTGGACAGAACTTGAATGGCTTGATTTTGCTACGGCGTAAGGTCACAATTCCGTGGCAAATGTTTATTTCTTAAATGAACAACCGATTATCTCTTTACGAAACATCAGATCTTCAAAGCCTAATAAATAAGCTTGTTATAGATGGACACGTTATACAGCTTTTTCTTGCCGTAGAACTAAATTTTATGAAATTTCTGCACTGATGTGAAGTGCCATTTTCGCGAAAAAGAGGTCTGACCGCACTCTGCAAACATTTGCGTGCGGGAAGTGCAGACGACACTCGGGCGTTTTCGCCGAATATTCTATCAGTCGGAATGGAATCGGAAGGGAATTCATCCTTGAATTTATTAGCATATTATCCTTTTTTTGTTTCAAATCTATAGCAAATATTTTTAGATTAAATTTCGATACTGTTCTAATTTTAGCTATTACCCACACTGCCTCAAATCCAATATGGCAGCCCCCGCAAAATACGCCCACGCAAACGATGAAATCTGAACATGATAGACTTCAGTGATTGTCTGTCTTTACATGGATTTACACTGGGTTTGTGATTAAGTTCTGTATCTGTATTTTGTCTCACGTAATGCATGTATGTTACCTATTTAACGAACTCCGTAGGGACCGCTTCGCGGTCCCGAACTTCGTTCGTTATTAACAAAACTGTACCTCGCTGGTTCCCTAATCAATGTTAGACATTCATCTTTCGACAGGAAGTAGTTCAATCATGAACGTCGCTCGTCTGGGCTGTCTCCTGCCTCTCTCCGTTCAACTCCGCCCAATAGCTAACAACGGTGCAGATTCCCCACATATTTTATGGGGGCGCTGTAAGCGCTGTGGACTCGATTTTCTCGGAGTTCGTCCGGCTTTTAGCTCTGCTGTGGCTAGATGAACATCTTACAAATATTCTACGACATTAACTTCAAAAAATCTTTGCGAAATAAAGACAAATCTTACCTTAGATGACCAACATCGGTGAAATCCAAACGACGGTCGACTGCGCGCGTGAAAAACGTTCCAAATTTACGCTCGGTTACATGTTTTCAAAAAGTGGTATCGTGCACGGAAACGGACTGAATTTGAATCCGCTCAAAAGCATGCATTCCAGGAACAAGAAACCGCGATGGAAATAAAAGCAAATTCTACTAATTGATATCACATAAAATATCACTTGCTTTGATTCCAGAATATTGCCCTCCTTAATATATGAAAATAGCTGTGTATAGTTCAGTATGTGAATAAATGTTTAAATGATATAATATTGTTAAATCTGTCAATGCAGCGTTTGCTCATTAAACGCCACTACTTTTTTTGGTGAGAGAGTGGGAAGAGGACTTATATATATATTTCTATCTATATTTCCATCGCGGTTTCTTGTCCGCTGGAATCTAATTCTTTTGGGCGGATTCAATTCTGTCCGTTTCCGTGCACGATACCACTTTTTGAAAACATGTATCCGCGCGTAATTTTCGAACCTTAACCGCATGCGCAGTCTGTCGTCGTTTGGAATTCACTGATGTTGGTCGTCTAAGGTAAGATTTGTCTTTATTTCGCAAAGATTTTCTGAAGTTAATGTCGTAGAATATTTGTAAGATGTTTATCTAGCCACAGCAGAGCTAAAAGCCGGACGAACTCCGAGAAAATCGAGTCCACAGCGCTTACAGTGCCCCCCATAAAATATGTGGGGAATCTGCACCGTTGTTAGCTATTGGGCGGAGTTGAACGGAGAGAGGCAGGAGACAGCCCAGACGAGCGACGTTCATGATTGAACTAGACAGGAAGTAGTTTATTTCAAGCGCTACAAGGTGACCAACTTCTTGTAAAACTTTTACCGTCAAAATTTTAAGCTGTGCGCGCCTCTACACATGAGGTGCTCATTTCGCTGTTTTCTCTGCCTGCTGAAAGCAGTGCCTAGGCCCCGCAAATAGTGCCCCGGCGAGGCATGTTATAGAGCAGTGAATCGAAATAAAATTTGTAGCTGAATAGAACAAATACAATACTTGCCAGTGGTACCAACGGCTTTCTATTAATCGTTGCAACGAAGGCGGAAAAAAATCGGGAAAATTCTGGTCTTTGGCAGAGATTACGTTTATTTAGGAGCCTGAGGCCTAACCTTGTTACGCGCGTTCTCAAAATCAGCGCGATTTTAAAATTGCGTTGTGCATTTTTCAAAATTTCAAGATTGCGCAAATACCGGTATTTTAAAATCGCACTGTAAGCACGCAAGCTACTTTACATTTTGACTTTGTTTTAATTAATGAAATGAAATAATGCCAAAATAAGATTTATCAACATGAAGAACGAATTGAAAAAAAAATAGAATTAATAAATAAATAATAAAAAAAAAAAAATCAACTTACGGTACCGCAACTCAATTAATAAATTACCGGTATTGATAAACACTGGGCAAGATACCAAAACGAGAGAAGAAGAAGTAAAAAAAAAAAAAAAGGGAGATTGAGACGAATCCTTATCCACTGTCAAAAATGTTGGCAGAAACTATCCTATAGATAACTTAATTGAAAAGCATGCCTTACCGGTACTGATTGATTGTATGGTTGAATTTTGCGGAAAATCAGAGAATATAATTCAGTTTGCCACATTTTAAAATAGCCAAGGCCAGCTCATGCTAAATTAAGGCCATTGGAAAGGCGGCCTCCAGAAAGTTACGCAGTTACGCTCTCAGAAAAAGACAGGTCAATATCCGGAGTTACGCTGAGCAAAAGAGAAAGGGTCTGATGAAGTTTCTTAGCTATTTTGAGCAAAAATGAATGGTCCATTGCCGAAGTTACGCATTTACGCTGTCAGAAAGATAAAAAGAGCTAAATTTAAACTCTTTACACAGTTTAATCTCAGTAAAAGCAGATATAATATCACGGAGAATTCAGCAGTAGTAGGGAGACGGCAAATCCGGTCTCATTTTGCCGGCAGAGATAACTCTTTTGTGGAGGGTACGTGAAGGAGAGTGGTGTCTGTGCCAGGGGGCGCCACCAGCTCAAGGTCACGTGGAGGTCAAAAGTAGTTCCGGCAACCTGTAACCTTTGTATTCCTCCGCGGACAGAAAGTAGTCCCATGTCAACCAATTGACTTCCAATGTTAATGTATGGGTTTTTCCCACAATGTCGTGAGCACTTGATCAAATTCTCCGGCAATCTCCGGCAATCTTCAGGGGCGAGAGGGGTCCCTAGTGTACTGATTGGGTTGTATGAGGTATCAATGTGAAGCATATGTGAGGGGGCATCCGATGGGATAGGCGTGGGGTTGGAATATGGTCATTCTGCGCATGCGCGGTAGACCAAGGGTATGGAAATAGACGTTTTGGGATCTAGGGGAGCCCCAAGTGGGTCGATGGAGTCGTATGAGGTATCAATGTGAAGCATTCGTGAAGGCGCAGCCGACGGGCTGGGTGTGGGGATGAAATATCGTCATTCTGCGCATGTGCGGTAGACCAAGGGTATGGGAATAGACGTTTTGGGGTCGAGTGGGGGCCCTGATGGACCGATGGGGTCGAGTGAGGTATCAATGTGAAGCCTATGTGAGGGGGCATCCAGTCATGGGTGGGTGCATGTAAAATTAGGATTTTTCCCGGAACCATAAAAAGCGGAATACGGACTTTACCCCTAAACTAGGGGAAAATCCCTATCAACCCTAGCCAAAAGGGCTAATATCGGTCCCCGGGATTACTGAGACCTGCCTATCAAGTCAATGGGGTGGGTGCGTGTAAAATTAGGATTTTTTCCCCGAAACTATAAAAAGCGGAATACGGACTTTACCCCTAAAATAGGGGAAAACCCCTATCAACTCTAGCCAAAAGGGCTAATATCGGTCCCGGGCTTATCCGGGCCTGCCTATCAAGTCAATGGGGTGGGTGCGTGTAAAATTAGGATTTTTTCCCGAAATTATAAAAAGCGGAATACGGACTTTACCCCGAAAATAGGGGAAAACCCCTATCAACTCTAGCCAAAGGGCTAATATCGGTCCCCGGGCTTATCGGGGCCTGCCTATCAAGTCAATGGGGTGGGTGCATGTAAAATTAGGATTTTTTCCCCAAGACTATAAAAAGCGGAATACAGACTTTATCCCTACAATAGGGGTCTGTATTATACAATATAAGGAGAAATTGCTGTATGGGGTATGGGGATGGTCATTTTTTTTTGTGGGCTTTACTATGGGTTGTTTTGGTCTTGTTTTTTACGTCTCGCCGAGAAAAACACGATGGGAGGGGTCCCGGAGCGAAGCGGTGAAATTTTTGGGAAAAATCACCGAGGTCTGTATATAGGCCCATAGGCTGGTTATATGGGGGTATAGGTCCAACCTGGGAAATTCACACACGTTCATTGTGATATGGGTTGCTTGGATTTGTTTTTCACGTCTCGTCATTTAGAACACGATGGGAAGGATCCCGGAGCGAAACGGTGAAATTTTTGGAAAAAGTCACCGAGGCCTGGGTAGGCCCATAGGCCTATACTGCATGGCTATGGGTGTATAGGTCCATACGGGGTGGATGTTTTGGGATCTAGGTGGGCCACTAATGGTCCGATGGGATCGAGTGAGGTATCATTGTGAAGCCTATGTGAGGAGGCAACCGATAGGGTGGATGTGGGGTAGGAATATCGTCATTCTGCGCATGCGCAATAGAAAGTGTATGGAAATAGACGTTTGGGTTCTAGGGGAGCCACTAGTGGGCCCATGGGATCGAGTGAGGTATCAATGTGAAGACTATGTGAGGGGGCATCTGATGGGGTGAGTGCGGGTTTGAAATATCGTCACTCTGCGCATGCGCAGTGGGCAAAGTGTATGGAAATAGACGTGTTGGGGTCTAGGTGGGCCACTAGTGGGCCGATGGGATCGAGTGAGGTATCCATGTGAAGCCTATGTGAGGGGGCTAGACTAGGGTGTCGTTTCCATTCTGCTGCGCAGGTCACGTGGGTTGTGACGTCACTTCCGGGTTTCACCTTCGAACCCAGAAGAGTTCCAATTTTTCCTTAGACGTCCGGATGTTCAACCTCCGGGTTTTTTCCCGGCCCGGCCCGGCCCCCCAGCGCGCGCGCGCGGGTTCTCCGGCCGCAGCGCGCGCGCGCGCGGGTTATCCGGAAGTGCGCGGATGAATGTCGGGTCAAA
The DNA here is from genome assembly GCA_036873755.1 of Hanleya hanleyi. Lineage (NCBI taxonomy): Eukaryota > Metazoa > Mollusca > Polyplacophora > Lepidopleurida > Hanleyidae > Hanleya > Hanleya hanleyi. The sequence continues at coordinate 9,854 of JAVTVY010021639.1, forward strand.
AGGTCAAAGGTCACATCCAGGTCAAAAGGTCCAAGGTCTCCCTTTCGGCAAGGTTCGGAGACAATGTTGCGGCATCGATATACAGAGCTTGAACCATTAAAGGGGATTGTAAATTAACCTGGGAAGGATGGGCAGTTCCATTTGGACCAATCAGCGGTCGAGAAAAAGAGCCAATGAGCGATCGATAAAAGAACCAATGGACGGGTACTAGAATTTCGCTCACGTCTGCGCCTACATCCGGGTACGGGGATGCTTTCGCCTACGTCCGCGCCTACATCCGGGATCTTGTACATCCGGGTAATGTTTTCTGGACATGGATGGGTTACCTTTGGCTCCATTCTAGGCCACTGATTGGCTAATACGGTGTTCAAAGCCAGTTTCATGCATTATGCCCATATAGAAAACACACAAGACAGGGTCTTTTGGTGAGACTCATTTGGTTTTCATTCGCGTGTGAGTGAGTGAGTGAGTGAGTGAGTGAGGCGTGCAAAACATATGGAAATTGAAAGAACAGCGTCGATGTTGAAAACCTCGGGCATGAACTGGAAAGCGGCGTATGTCAGAGCAATAGCACAAAACAAACATTTGTTCGAACGCATCATTAAGACCAAAAGCGTCTCACTATAAATAGACCACACGGCACCAGTCCCCTCATTTCACCATGAGCACTGCAGAGTCCAACTTGTTTGAACTCGACAACGAGGATATTATAGCCGAAGCCTTATGTCAAGCCAATGTCGATGCTATTATTGATACAGCGCAAGGTGGAGTCACCGTTCAGCACCAACGCATGCCTTCACATCTTACCACGCTCATAGATGACATCCAATGGGTGACACGCGTATGTCTTCTGCTGCATAAGAAACAGATAATATCCAATGAGGATACCAACACCACTACCCGTGCCCAGAATCTGCTGACCCTGCATGAGGCATTTCAAACCTTTATGGAGACCCAGCTGGAGACGGGAAATTATCTTCTTCAACCTCCAACATCAAGGTCCAGTGATGATGAACATTGCATAACGCATTGAGACAGGTATGGAGACGGGCGTTGAGACGGGCGTTATGGCATTGAGATGGGCGTTAAAGCGTAACAACGGGTGTTGATGGGCGTTACTGTCTATACAAGCAAGCGTATTTCCAAAAACACGCACAGTCGACGTTCAACCGTCAACATGGCTTATACTTGCTCTGAGTGCGAACGCACGTTCACCAGACATTACGATATGATGCGACACCAGGAAAATATACATGGGATTGAAGACTCCGCGGAGTCTGTTGAGGCGGATGCTGATACAGAGACTGCTGAGAGTGTATCGACTGATACCGAAACAGAGATTGCTGAGAGTCCATCTAGTGATACGGAGAGCTTGACCTCAGATAGTCAGCCTACCACCGTGGAAAGTGAGGCAGAACCTACCTTCTGGGATCGTATTGTGACAGCAGCTATAAATAATTACGCTGCAGCGATCGAGGACGCCGGAGGGGATAATTTACAACAAACATACACCCAAATGCGCCCTCGCATCAGGAAAACAGCCATGGCGATCTATGAACAGTATACCTTACTACCACTTGAAATGAAAGGCGACCCCACGCACAGGTCCATCATGAAGACCAAGCGACACTTGCAAGAGGCTATGGGTCTACCACCCACCGAGGCCCTGGAAAATGCGATCAGAATGCGCAAACAACTGTTTCAGGACATGCTGCCCGAAGAATATCCAGGCCTGCCTGACGACGCTTAGGTCACACCGAGCAAAGATGGAACCTTTTGAAATGGCGACTTCTGATTGGACAAGAATACATCTAACGGACAGGAACGAATATGACAGATGCAAATGGTGGCCTCTGATTGGGCAAGAGTCTTTTTGAGTTGTAAACATACCCAACGCGGTTCCCCCAGCGTTGGTATGATCTAACATTGGGGGAAATAAACTATATGAAAATAACTTCTTCTTGTTGTTGTTCTCTCAAGTGTCATCCTTGTTGTTGTTTGTGCAAGCCCCCTGTTCTGGGCTTCAGTTTTCACGTGCTTGTTCTCACGTTGTTGTTGTTACTGCATAAAAAACAAAATGAGATCTCACCAAAACAACCCTGTCTTGTGTGCTTTCTATATGAGCATAATGCATGAAACTGGCTTTGAACACCGTATTAGCCAATCAGTGGCCTAGAATGGAGCCAAAGGTAACCCATCCATGTCCAGAAAACATTACCCGGGTGTACAAGAACCCGGATGTAGGCGCGGGCGTAGGCGAAAGCATCCCAGTGCCCGGATGTAGGCGCAGACGTGAGCGAAATTCTAGCAGCCGTCCATTGGTTCTTTTATCGACCGCTCATTGGCTCTTTTTCTCGACCGCTGATTGGTCTACATGGGACTGCCTATCCTTCCCAGGTTAATTTGCAATCACCTTTGGGAGTTCAAGCTTTGTATATCGATGCCGCAACATTGTCTCCGAACCTTGCCGAAAGGGAGACTTTGGACCTTTTGACCTGGATGTGACCTTTGACCTTTTGACCCGACATTCATCCGCGCACTTCCGGATAACCTGCGCGCGCTGGGGGGGCGGACCGGGCCGGGAAAAAACCCGGAGGTTGAACATCCGGACATCTAAGGAAACATTGGAACTCTTCTGGGTTCGAAGGTGAAACCCGAGAGTGACGTCACAACCCACGTGACCTGCGCAGCAGAATGGAAACGACACCCTAGTCTAGCCCCCTCACCTAGGCTTCACATGGATACCTCACTTGATCCCATCGGCCCACTAGTGGCCCACCTAGACCCCAACACGTCTATTTCCATACCTATGTCCACTGCGCATGCGCAGAGTGACGATATTTCAACCCCGCACTCACCCCATCAGATGCCCCCTCACATAGGCTTCACATTGATACCGCACTCGATCCCATCGGCCCATATGGCTCCCCTAGATTCCATACACTTTGTCTATTGCGCATGCGCAGAATGACGATATTCCTACCCCACATCCACCCCATCGGTTGCCCCCTCACATATGCTTCAGGTATCATTGTGAAGCCTATGTGAGGAGGCAACCGATAGGGTGGATGTGGGGTAGGAATATCGTCATTCTGCGCATGCGCAATAGAAAGTGTATGGAAATAGGTGACTTTTCCCAAAAATTTCACCGCTTCGCTCCGGGACCCCTCCCATCGTGTTTTTCTCGGCGAGACGAGAAAAACTCCACCCCACAACCCATAGTAAAGCCCACAAAAAAAAATGACCATCCCCATACCCCATACAGGAATTTTCCCTTATATTGTATAACACAGACCCCTATTGTAAGGGTAAAGTCTGTATTCCGCTTTTTATAGTTTCGGGAAAAAATCCTAATTTTACATGCACCCACCCCATTGACTTGATAGGCAGGCCCCGATAAGCCCGGGGACCGATATTATCCCTTTTGGCTAGAGTTGATAGGGGTTTCCCCCCTATTTTAGGGGTAAAGTCTGCATTCCGCTTTTTATAGTTTCGGGAAAAAATCCTAATTTTACACGCACCCACCCCAATTGACTTGATAGGCAGGCCCCGATAAACTCGGGGACCGATATTAGCCCTTTTGGCTAGAGTTGATAGGGTTTTCCCCCTATTTTAGGGGTAAAGTCCGTATTCCGCTTTTTATAGTTTCGGGTAAAAATCCTAATTTTACATGCACCCACCCCATTAGCCCTTTTGGCTAGGGTTCATAGGGGTTTTCCCCTAGTTTAGGGGTAAAGTCCGTATTCCGCTTTTTATAGTTCCGAGAAAAAATCCTAATTTTACATGCATCCACCCATGACTGGATGCCCCCTCACATAGGCTTCACATTGATACTTCACTCGACCCCATCGGTCCATTAGGGCCCCCACTCGACCCCAAAACGTCTATTCCCATACCCTTGGTCTACCGCGCATGCGCAGAATGACGATATTTCATCCCCATACCCAGCCCGTCGGATGCGCCTTCACGAATGCTTCACATTGATACCTCATACGACTCCATCGACCCACTAGGGGCTCCCTAGATCCCAAAACGTCTATTTCCATACCCTTGGTCTACCGCGCATGCGCAGAATGGCCATATTCCAACCCCACACCCAGCCCCTCGGATGCCCCTTCACGAATGCTTCACATTGATACCTCATACGACCCCATCGGTCCATTAGGGGCTCTCATAGATCCCAAAACAGCTATTTCCATATCCTTGGTCTACCGTGCATGCGCAGAATGACCATATTCCAACCCCACACCCAGCCCATCGGATGCCCCCTCACATGTGCTTCACATTGATACCTCATACAACCCAATCAGTACACTAGGGACCCCTCTCGCCCCTGAAGATTGCCGGAGATTGCCGGAGAATTTGATCACCCACGACATTGTGGGAAAACCCCATACATTAACATTGGAAGTCACTTGGTTGACATGGGACTACTTTCTGTCCGCGGAGGAATACAAAGGTTACAGGTTGCCGGAACTACTTTTCACCTGAACGTGACCTTGAGCTGGTGGCGCCCCCCCCCCCCCCCCTGGCGCCACAGACGCCACTCTCCTCCACGTACCCTCCACAAAAGAGTTATCTCCCCCGGCAAAATGAGACCGGATTTGCCGTCTCCCTACTACTTTCAGCGCTATATAAATCCGGTGCGAATTTGAAACTACATTTGTTAGCCAATCAGGTGGCTAGCTTGGTGAAACAATTTCAAAACCACGCCCACAATAATTACACATGGTAGCAAATGGACCAATATATAAAGATTACCGGAAAAAGTATGCAAATATGGCATCATTTTCAGAGAGTGTGGGTGGTAAACCGAAAAGTCGAAAAGTCTGGCTTTGTTAGGGGATGAAAAATATCAAAAGTTTGTGCCGTGCGAAGATGTCAAACTTCGTGAACTAAACGTCAATCATTGTCAGAGAGAAAAGGCAAAAATCATCGTGATTGGCTTATTATGGGGTCTCGTAGAATATCGGTGAACATTGCGCACGAATTTTTCATATCGTTATGTCTAGGTGGTATTCGCCTGATTTACCATCTTGGTTTGCCTAAATTGTTCGCAGTTACGCTGTCCGTAAAAGCGAGGGATATAACTGAAGTTTACACAGTTTTGCTGAGAAGAAGAGAAAAGAACTGACGAAGTTAAATGCAGTTATGCAGAGCAAAAAGAAATGATACCTCACTGAAGTTAAGCTGGATTCACTGAGTTCTTCAAATTCCTACCCTCACCTCTCATCAGGCCTTCATTATCCTAGAATAGAGATGAAAAATATATATTTGGATTTCCATTTTATGAATGCGTTTTTAAGGAAAATGATGAAAACCGAGTGTGCGTATATCGCGGATAATTCTCGGCGAATTGACACCATCCATTTTGGTAAATATTTCGCCAATAAACGGATTGTTTTTCTAGCTATATATTTCTGAAACGGGCATCTCTTCAGTTTTAACAGAAGTTGATGAAAACTAGAAGTATGTAAGGATCACTTTGACTATGTAGACGGCAATGACACCATCAGCCTGCCTATAACGCTTCATGTGACGTAGGATGTGAAATCTGCACAATACAGAATCCAATTTCTCCACTGTGCGCCGATCGGCTTGCAGTCGTTATTAGTCGGCAATTGTCGGCAGCTGAGTTACCTAAATTTTGACTGAGGAATCATGGGAATTATCTGGGGTACGCAGTCTGGCCGAACGCTACGGTGACCCAGAAAACCGGTTGTGCTGACATCGGAGTCAACATTTTTTCGTTAGATCCAAACTTCTGCCCAACCTGTACTTTCAACTCCTGTTGTCTTTTTTATATATTAGTTCGATATCGTAAATGGGCAATAAATCTTTTATTGAATTACAATTGAGTATGGCCGTAGTTCATTTATTCTGGGGACCCAGGTCTGCGGTACCTTATAAACTCTGGGAGATAACGCGGGAATTTCATTTTTGTCGGGTTTACCAAGGGTAAACCCTACATTAGTATCACTCTTCAGTTTTTCTTTTTTCTTCTGCACATGTGTAGTTTTGATCTCCTGCCCGGAGACTGTTCTCATTTGATGCCCCTTACAGTATTCATGCCCCTAACAGCATTCATATACACATTTGCAATGCACGGTAGCTTGTGCATTGAATGTGATAATTGGGACATTATCGCGGCCGTAAATTTTATCTTTCCAATTTCTATTGAATTTGCCTCTCCAATTTATTTTATCCGGTATCATATTTGTTAAGGCGGGAAGGGGAGTCATTCGGCACGGAATCCATGGAAGTTTTGTTGTAAGATCACAGAGCCAAGGTGGTGTTCACTTTAGATAGGGAATTGTCCTCAACACGTTTTTGATACACACAGCTGGTGGGGCTAATTTTTGTCTGAAAAGCGCCAAATTTACTATTTCTTTTAGTCTACATACTTGGTGATAATAATCTAATAGTGTAAATAATCGATCAGATAAAGAATAAATCGAGGCCCACAGATAAACACGACGAGACTTACAGTGGTTCAGACCTGCCGCATTGGCTTATTTAGCATTTTTCGGTGCATTTGCAGTCGACATTTTCTCTTGTTGCAAATTTATGACACCTTCAACCAAAATCATATTTAGACTGACTATTTCAGAATTATTTGTTGTTTAAAATAGCTAAACTTGGTTTTGGTTAAAGGTGTCCTATTTTTGTAACAAAAGAAAATCTGCACAGAATAAGTGCTTTAATAGTGCATAAAAATAAGAAAATAAGCCAATGTACCAACTTTGGTGCGCCATAAATCCGTTTTGGTGCATCTGCAGCCCTTCATTATTTCGTGTCTTATAATTCAGCATGTAGGCTGAACAAAATGATCCATTTCATATCCTTTTGATAAAAGTGAGAGTTTGGCCCTACAAACCGAACAGCTTGAGGACGATTTTCTCCCTTAAATGATCACAAATATGGGACTAATAAACCCTTCTGATGCAAGTAAACCCGACATCAGTACTTTAAGTACTTTGATTTGCTTTACTTCTAACCTGGTGGCCCCCTAACGGGTGGGCAGGATATTATAATATATGTCTTTTTTCTTTTATTGTGCATCTAAAATCCCAAAATCCATAATCTATCATGTCCGTCCGACATTTGGTGATACGAATGGCTTTATGTTTACACAATATATCAACAAGTTTGAATCAGGTCGTATTCAAAGGAATGTTTTGACCCACTCGTCGTAAGCCTCAATTTTCCGCGGTAAGCGTAGGTCATTATATGACGTAACCAACTCTGGCGACCAATCAACATTCGATTTTCTTACAACCGAAGTTCAAAATAGTACAGAAATATAGCGTGATACGCAGGCGTGCCTAAAAAGGACTATCAGGAATTTTACTAAAGGCAAATGATTGGCTACCAGATTTAGAAGCACAAGCCCCATTATATATAACGGCTTGACCCAGAGAGAAAACCAAAGAAGAAAGCTGTTGCGCTCGTGACGATAAGTTCATTCAGTTCCTCTTCCCCAATTCTGTTCTCTTGTTTCGTCAAATAAATGTATCAACTTGGTTACATTTCGTTGAATAAATATTATTGATGACGGGAGGTTTGCATCAGGAGTGTAAGAAGAACGAATATCCATAGAATGCCGCATCTGACAATTTAGCGCATTTGCGTTCACTTCGCCATCCATAAGATGGCTTGCGAATCGTGTGTCTCCATTATCGCGGAGCGATATCCGGTGTTTTACCGGATTCTGTTCGGCCTTCATCCGGCGGAGAGCAGACTCGAGAAACCCGATACATTACAGGTTTTCATACCACTTCGGAAACAGATATTGCCTGGGCTTACAAAATATATAGGAATGAATAACTTTCGTATCGTCCAACAGGTGTGGTAGATCGGCAATTTTGAACAAGTAGGACATCACATGATTCGAAAATGGCGAGGTACGTTGGGGTTACGTCGGTAGACTTTAGCTGATTGGCTGACGAAGTCACGTGGTATTGATTTCTGGAAATCCCCCCTTGCAGTTGCCGAAAGTAGGCTGAATATGGATACACACGATCCCAGGGTCAGTCTTACTGCGTATAGATGACCGAAATGGTTACAGGTTGAATTTAGCGGAGTGCTTTATTTGCGTATGAATAGACTTTCTGGATAAATCTGAAGGGATATATTAATTAATTATTATTGTTACCAGTGTTCGTAACTAACAGTCAACAGATATTACGTTTGCATGGAAGTGCAAATAAATCAACCCAACATCGCCACCAGGAGTTAACATAGGCGAGCCACGATTTTGATAATTTTCAGTGATATGCAGTGTCACGGTCTCTCATAAAACTCCCATGATTCATTGCGTCACCTTTGGCGGTTTGACTCGGGACGCTGTAGTTGCATTCGCGGCTGTGGGAGTCGTTTCCTGACCTTCCAAAATTGTCTCCCCTGGCAGTTCGCCAGTTCCCGTTAGGAGGCAATGTTTTCAACTGGATGCGCTAAAACGGGTAACATGCCGTCGATGATACTGAATACATCATTACATACTTCTAGTTTCATCCACTTCTGGTTTTAATAATAACTAAACAGATCGAAAATCGGATAGATATTGGCTGAGTTTTCCTCGATTCTGACATGTGTACAGTTTGCATTGATTTAACATGGCTTGAGCCGGAGATGAAAAAGGTGTATATCTTCCGCCTCTGGCTAAGTCACTTGTGTCATCTGAAATAGTAGTAAAGTGCCATTTTTATGAACGATTTATTTGTTATTTCCTCAGGATCCGTAACAGCCCTGACAGTTAGCCACGGTAAATGTTGTGGCGAAATCAATTTTCAACATGTCTGATGGACGATTTTCAAGTTGTACAGGATATTTTTGCAGCGCAGCATATCCCTAGCTGCGAGGGCTGCAACAAGGCCATACACAACCAGAAAATTGGTAATGGCCCAACAACCTTTATATGGTGTTGAGGGCTAATCCTATTTCTACGGATAATTTGATCAAATCCTATGCCAGAAATGGCTGCAAAACGACCCACTGCTTGCGGTGATCCAACTATATATCCTAGTCCAAGACTGCAAAATATATTTACTCTTTATTAAAGAGACCTTGTTTTCTACGGAAGCGTATTAGTGCCAGTGTGAAAAAAAAAATCCGAGATTTATCTCCTAATTAGGACTTATTATCTCCTAATTAGGAGATAATTATCTCCTAATTAGGACATATTATCTCCTAATTAGGACTTATTATCTCCTAATTAGGAGATAATAAGTCCTAATTAGGAGATCTCCTGGCACTAATACGCTTACGGAAGCGTATTAGTGCCAGTGTGAAAAAAAAAATTCAGAGATTTATCTCCTAATTAGGACATAATATCTCCTAATTAGGAGATAATTATCTCCTAATTAGGACATATTATCTCCTAATTAGGACTTATTATCTCCTAATTAGGAGATATTATGTCCTAATTAGGAGATAAATCTCGGAATTTTTTTTTTCACACTGGCACTAATACGCTTCCGTAGTTTTCGCAGTCTATGAATGACATGGAAACACAGATAAAGGCCACATGTTATGCCATATCAAAAGGCCATACTGATTCAGCCACTAAGACTGGAGAAAATATGCAGAAAAGTTTACGTTGTTGAAGAGAAAAATAAGTTTTTTGGCAGATGATATAAATGCAACATATCAGCCAGACACATCAGATCCATTCTCTTCGTCAGAGAGAATCATACCCCGACGAAACAACAAAGATCCCCATGATAAAGTTCAGACCCAGTTCAACTCAGTTCTTGAAGACGATTCATAATGCAGTCAAGATGTCGATGCCAAAACAACTGACCAAGATGTCGACTCCAAAACAACTGACCAGGATCTCGACTCCAGTCGGAAATCCTTCGGGGTCAGACAACAAATTGCCCAGATGCCGTTTTCGCTCTGTGAAGCCGTCAAGACCCCGCAATGATAATGATGAAGAGATACTTCTCTTATGAATAGATATACAAGACCTTCGGTGAAGATTCATATCACAATCGACTTGTCCATTCCAGTTGGAAAACAAGAGACCAAGAGGTCGATTCCATTCGGAATTTCAGTCAGAAAACAATTGACCAACATGTCGATTCCAGTCAGTAAACAGCTAGCCCAGATTCCGTGTGCGGTGAAGCTGTCAACATCCCACAATGATAATGACGAAGGCACACTATGCCTATGAACACTTAGAGAAGACGTCTAAATCCTTTTAATTTAACACGGCTAAATGCCCATTTACTTAGGCATGTACGACAACTCCACAAATGGACACTTAGACAAGACATCCACACATCCTGTTATATTCCTGCCTTCGTCAGGGAGAAACATGCCTTCAATGAGACAAGAAGTTGAACAACTTAGTGTGGTCATGATTCCGTAGCTCCGCTAATAATTTTCGCAGAACTGAGTTTGAATGTGGATTTGGGTAGTTTGAGACCTTCTCTTTAAATTAAGCTCCTATGTCCCTCGATAAAAGACGGGGAACGGGCGCTAGAAAGCGTTTTTCAAAATGACCACCATGCGAATATTACTTACGTAAGATTTCGGGCTATTCCACCAACAAATTCTTCCAAAATGTCGTTCTTGTGGCTTTGTTGGATGCTGAATCGATCTGTCATTGTCGCAACACCGCTTTACTCTCAGTAATACAGAAAACGCCACTATGGGGCGTTAATCAAAATGGCCGCCAAGGAGAAATGTATTAGATTTGAACTCGTTCACCTATATTCTATGACATGCTATCCGCGGACCAAGTGCGCAGGTGCCGATTTGAAACTCTCGGCTTGTAGACTAAGACTGCGTGGTTGATCGGTGACATGAGCAGGCTTACTCGCAATCAGTTGTGGAGAAAGGACATTTACCGTTCCGCACTGGGAACATGTCTATATACCCATATACATTAGTCCTTAGGGTGAGCGTTGAGGGGTGAACCATAGAGGGAAACCAGAGACGACTATTGAACGAAATGCCATTGATGAGGCCATCGGTGGTAACGACAGCGCAGGGTCGATCGGGCGAGAACTCGCAGGGGTAAAACGTACACTCCTATTAACTGACCCATAGAGATGGGCATGGCTCTATTGCAGCTCTTTGTCACTCGGATGCGGGAACCGGCGAGTGTGGACTCGCGGTCGGGTTGTGATGGATGGCCGCTGTGCAGACACAACCGACAGGGGTCAAAGACATCGGGTGGCCCTCCACAATTTCGTAGTAATGGCCCCTCTCTAATTTCATAATACGATAGACTGCCCTTGCTCTGCTATATCATAATTCTTCTTGTCTTCTTAATAGCTTATATCTATAATGCCATCCTATTCAGCATTATCAACGCTGCAAACGAGTACGTACAAATCGAGTGCTGGCTTCGTCTACACGCTGATCGGGATCCATTTGCGTACACTTCACCATCCATAAGATGGCTTGCGAATCGTGTGTCTCCATTATCGCGGAGCGATATCCGGTATATTACCGGATTCTGTTCGGCCTTCATCCGGCGGAGAACAGACTGGAGAAATCTGATAAATTACAGGCTTTCATACCACTTCGGAAACAGATATTGTCTGGGCTTACAAACGATATAGGTATGAATAACTTTCGTATCATCCATGAGGTGTGGTGGATCTGTAATTTTGAGCAGGTAGAACATCACATGATTCGAAAATGGCGAGCTACGATGGGGTTACGTCGATAGACTTTAGCTGATTGGCTGACCAAGTCACATGGTATTGATTTATGGAAATTCCCCCTTGCCCGTTGCCGAAAGTAGACTGAAAATGGATACACACGATCCCAGGGTCAGTCTTACCGCGTATAGATGACCGAGATGGTTACAGGTTGATCGAGATCATGGAGTAAAGTTTGTCCTGCCTCAGTTATGCCCCTTGGGTGTGCCTAAATATTGGGACTCATTTACGGGAAGAAAATCTGACAAAAAAAGGGCAGGTTGACACCCACTTTTGTTTGCCTTTTTAAGTTGAAACCGGGCCAGGGAATGTGAGTAAGAAGTTTAATTGTCTATCGCTCTTACAGATTTTTCTGGAAATTGAGCCGAATTTGACCATTTTTCGACATTTTTAAGGGGTTTTCTAGGAAAAATGAAGCAAGCATGGAGGAGAATATTCGAGTTTAATTTTTCTATAACATAGCAGTGTTATATCTTAAAATAATAGTTTCATCATGCTCTTTCAGAAAATATATACATATAAGTGATTTGGGTTGAAGGTTTTACGACAACCGATGGCCGAAAAACGTACCCATAGTCTATTCCATGCCGAATGGAAGAATCTCTGGAGTGCACCCTCGTGGTTTCACAGAATGAGACTCAGGCATTCGCCATGGGATGTTGTCGGCAGGGTATGATGGGTCTGTCTATCCTGATAGAGTTACCTCCCCTGTAGGATATAGAGTGGGTGGGTGAAGAAAGAGTGTGTGAATCAGATTTGAGTGAGTGTATGAATGAGTTCGCGAGTGAGGTATGAGTGAGTGAGTGTTCATATAAGGTCGTATGTGAACCATTAGAGACAGTTTGTGTCTAGTCTCTGAATGGGCACCATGTCGAGTACGTGTACATTCTGTCAGAAGACTCTCTCTCTCTCTCGTCAGGATAATATGTTCTGATATATTCGTCTGATGCATAGCCAAGAGAAATGACCGTATCCACCTCCTCTGAGTCAAACAAGTGCAGTAGGGCATTCGTATACGATGACGGTCAAAATCCCGATGAGGTGTGAAAAGGCTTCCTGTGTGATCAAATTCTTAGACGAATATCATCTATACCCGTATTATATGTTATTAATCGATTGTTTTCGTATTGCCTTCGTATTGACCTGAGGGTCGCCGTATTGGCCCGAGGCCGCAGGCCGAGGGCCAATACGGCGACCCGAAGGTCAATACTAAGGCTATACGAAAACAATCGATTCATAATATTTTTATTTTAATTGACATTTCGGGTCTTACTGGCCGTGTTGTTGTTTTTCTGGGTTTGAATGGCGGCATCCGTTTCTTCATCTGTAACTGGTTTAAATCGTTTTAAATCGTCTCCACATATCTCCCCAAGCTCCAGAATTCTGTCCACAAGCCCTTGGACAACACGCTCTGCGCTCGTCATCGCGCTGAACAAACAACACTGCTGTCGTCTGTTTCACCAGTCGTCGGTCGTTACTGCGGATTACGGCTGCACTCGTTGACCTCGGCCAATACAACATTCAACCCGGCCAATACAGCTTTCAACTCGGCCAATGCAACTCGGCCAATACAAGTGGGGTTCGACATGACGTATAGACAGGCCGTTTTACACTGTATTCGGGTAATAACACACATAGTCAATTAATAATGTCTGATTCTACAGTTTGCGGCATCCCGCCTATGAGAAAATGCGACTAAAGGAGACAGGCATTCCTCACGATATCGATCAATCGTATAACTTGAACCCCGGGCAAACCAACTTGGTGTTACTGAATGATCTGGGGAGTACGGTCAAGGACAATTCAAACATCGCCAAATTGTTTACCAAAGGATGCCATCACCGAAATCTGTCTGTGATATATTCGATTCAGAATCTCCTTCCTCAGAAGAAGACGACCAAAGATATTGCCGTAAAATGTCATTACGCCGTGTTGTTCACCAATCCCGTCGACAGAACGCAAATCTCCCGAAGAGCGGGCCCCTATCTAGCCCACTCGTCTATAAAAGTCCCCTAACGGAAAGACGTGCACAGCCGACGTCTAACCGTCAACTTGGCTTATACCGTAAACTGAAGTGAATAGGAACGATTTGAGCATTGCACAAGTTGCGGAATTTTTGCCTCTTATCAGTAGTTTACCTGAAAGTGATAACACACGGGGATCTTCTCCACATAACCCTTTTCCCGTATGTTCGTCTTCAGTCAAGCCAAAGAACTACAAGACAAGTCGTTGTGATGATAGAGGTTGATGTTGTTTACTTCTTGCATCAGAACATAGACAGAGTACAGCAAATCATAATAACATGAAAACGTCTGTACGAAATGAAGCTCGGTGTTATATGCTTAATTTATTGGAATATACCTCGAACTTCAATATGTTAGAACAAACAAGCTACTTGACACAGGCTAGTACTAAACTCTAACTTCACACGACTCAAACACTTAATTAGGGACACTGCCGGAATGACAACTTGCGCGCTGGTCATTAACTAAGCACAGCTGTGGACTGTTTCGATCACTCTGATAGCGTACAAACACTTATCCGTTTGAAGCTTTTGCTTAATCCATTTAACAGAAGACAATTTATTTCTATAATATACAGTGTAAACTACAGGAATCCTCTCTATTGGAGTCAATACAATTAAAGTATACAATTGAATCTGAAGTGCCAAATCTCTTGCTCTAACCGACACCAATTATCAGCTTATCTTTAACGGTCCGTATTTCCCTGACCACTTCAATTACAAACAGCGGTTTGTAACATACAGCGGTCAGTATTTCCTGGCTCCGCTCGATCAGCATATACGCCCCCAATCTCAATATAACTGTACGTATATACATGTACCGATCAATTGACATTGAATCAAATAATAAACTTCCAAAATTAGGGCAAATGGGAAATTCAAACAGATAAATGTGAAGCGTCCCTCAATAACCATGTAAATTCCACATATCTTCCCCACCAGAAGTTAAATGTCCATCGTGCACTGATGACATTTAACTCACTTTTCCAACTCAATGTCTATTGAAGGTTGAGAAAAATCAAATATTGAATTTAAAAATGCGATTATACCACCATTCTTAATATGCAGTTACACGATTACATCAATCAATGCTCGTATTTAATAAAGACATTTTATAATCAAATAAGGATTCAAACGATATTCAATCCTGAATCGCACACAAAGGGCTAGCCTATAAATATAAACTTTAACCTCAATTGAAAACATCAAACTTGGGAATCAATGTTATAGGCAAGATAACAGATAGTTCCATCTGTCTTGTACGTCGTACTAATCAACATTAATGTGAAAAGTACATTCCTGGATACATCCAAACGTTTTGAACCATCGTTAACATCTCAAGAAAATGACCTTTCAAAGATGTCCATGAAATACCATTTATCGATCTAAAATGTTTGCCTTCGTGAAATGCGAGAAAATGTATCTGGGTCTTTTACTCAATACAATTAAGAATGCAGACATTAGGTTTACCTAAAATTAAACATTAGCTGATCAGGTTAACATTCAACTTCAGAAATCGAAGTGTAACATTTTTATGGGCCTCCTTGAAATGGAATAGGTACTTTCCCAATATTTAAAACAAATTTTAACGACACACAAATACAACACAATAGACACACACACACAAAACGAATATTTAGCTACGTCACTTCAACTGACAAATGCCTGTCAGGATTCTCTCTTTAACTCATTCCAAGGGTGTAATGTTACTCATTCAGAAGTCTAGACAAAATGACATACAGTCTGGATACAATACGTAATGCAATTGAAATAAATCGCTATTACTCGTTAATTTTACCAGCTCGTCATTTAATATCATTACAGACTCAATCTGAGCATCCTCAAAATTACAAGCGTCTAGTCCGTCATTCATAATCCAGCCGTCGTCCATTAGAGAATATCCGCGTCCATAATCCGAAGACCTATTCCATTTTCCATATAACAGTATTAGCACCAAATTCAAAAAGACAATCATAGTATACATAAACATAGGCTTGTTTCCTGCAAGAGAGAAATGGTCAACAGTTTTCAATGATGCCGGCAAGACATCATGATGTTCCAAAAATATCAAATCCGTATCGCTGATCAGTATTCTTAATCCATAATATTCGTTTTAGAGTCGTTATCCAAAAAAGATGTATCTCAGTCACGCTTTGATTGTGACTGTTCATATGAGCACCATGAGGATATTGAAGTACATGTGTTCATACGGCCCCTAGCCCCGGGTTAAGCGGAATTGGACACAAGTTACGAAACGTAGCGCCATAGATCTTGCACGCTACGATCGTACTTAGATCGTACTATCCCTTTCTGGATAGTAATATTCCAGTGGGACCTGCATATGGCGTATACATATCTCGCTTAGTAGCATTTGCTAGATCCTGTGTTAAATGTGATGATTTTAATCAACGTCACAAAACATTGTTGCAGAAACTTATAAAACAGGGCTATTCCGCAAGCGCCTCCACTCAAAGTTTCTCAAATTTGGCGATACATATCGCATGCTGATAGCAAAATACGAACGTAGCGTGCAAGATCTATGGCGCTACGTTTCGTAACATGTGTCTAATTCCGCTTAACCCGGGGCTAGGGCCGTATGAGCCCATGTACTTCAAGATCCTCATGGTACTCATATGAACAGTCACAATCAAAGCGTGGCTGAGGTACATCATTTTTAGATGACGACTCTATAACGAATATTATGGATTACGAATACTGATCAGCGATACGGATTTGATATTTAGGAACATCATGATGTCTTGCCGGCATCATTGAAAATTGTTGACCGCTTCTCTCTTGCAGGAAACAAGCCTATGTTTATGTATACTTTTGTCTTTTTGAATTTGGTGCTAATACTGTTATATGGAAATGGAATAGGTCTTTGGATTATGGACGCGGATATTCTCTAATGGACGACGGCTGGATTATGAATGACGGACTAGACGCTTGTAATTTGCTATCAGCAGCAAATTTGAGAAACTTTGAGTGGAAGCGCTTGGTGGAATAGCCCTGTTTTATAAGTTTCTGCAACAATGTTTTGGACGTTGATTAAAATCATCACATTCAACACAGGATCTAGCAAATGCTACTAAGCGAGATATGTATACGCCATATGCAGGTCCCACTGGAATATTACTATCCAGATAGGGATAGTTTACGATGTCGAAATTGTAATCATCTCTTTTGTCATAAAGTCGACGAGAGAGAATGCCCGCTCCATTTTTGTAGAGATAGAGATCTAAATAAGATGTGCCTGTAGGGCTATCTGTAGTTTCCTTCAAATCCAGTGAAGGTGGATATATATCCTTCACTGCTTCATTTATATTGCGATTATCCACAGCGAGAAGATCGTTTATATAGCGTTTGGTGAATGAGAAGGAACGGGCTTTTACCCGTTATCCAAAAAAGATGTACATTTACATCTGACGACGATACAGCTCACCAATTTACATTTACATCTGACGACGATACAGCTCACGAATCTCCAATGTACGAGTTGTCACAGCGAAACAGCTCACCAATTGCCAGTATACGAGTTGTCCGAGCATTTCCATCATAGCTCTAGATTTGTATCTAATACCGCTTATGCCGGTGCTAGGGGCCGTGTGGTCATATCATCCAAGTTGCCACATGAACAGGTACAATAAAAGCGTACCTGAGATACAACACATATCACGAATCGTTAGATTCTTGGTATGTGCTTTAGAATAGGTTAACCAGAAGACTATTCTGTGAAGTCATGTGACGCAGTCAGTATGTCGGCACCTCTTCCCACTACCCTTATATGTGTTGTAATTTGAATGGATCGGTTTTTGAAAGCGCCTGCATATAGTCATATTCATAAGAGAACAGATACAAGTCAGCCAAAAGGGGTGCACAATTAGTACCCATTGGAATACCTATATGCTGCTGATATAGTGTTGCCAAATTTCACATAGATATTTTTAATGAGAAATTCAAGCAAGTCTATAAACAAAGAAACATCCCATGAATGATATCTCTTGTGTGTAGTCGAGCTAAAGAATGCTTTATGGCTTCCGACTTTAATATATCTACGATCAGTTTTCTTGAACACAGATACTATTAATGAACTTATACGGCCAATAAGGTCCTGATGAGGGATTGTAGTATAGAGTCGAGAAATCCCATGTGGATACATGTCTGTACGGTATGTGGCCTTTAGCATCAAGTTCTTCCGTAAGACATTTTGAGTTATTCAATATCCACATACATTCAACGCCAGAGTTAAATCAGAACGATATCGTATATCCCACCATTAGTTGACTACTTATCACCACGCTTATCTAACTTGTCAAAATCTCATCGCTTGCCGATTCGTTAGTCTTCAAACCTTAATCACACAGCGGCATCTCTACAAACATGGGCCGCATCGCACCCTGAATCAACATTTGATTCCACGTCTGAACAAAATTCAGTTATTGATCAAAAGGCTAGGTCAAATTATCGTTAGTCAAAAATGAAAGACTCATTTGCACCTATGCTCAATCAAAACTTCTCGTTAACCACTCAACGGTTGCAACTGGTCATAACGTTAACACTGTTTATGTTGACCCTGACAAACAAAATAACCGCGCACTATTCAATCCCTACCACTACAGGGCATCTCAATATTGTTGCAACAAACAAACAAACAAACAAGCAAACAAAATATTCACCACAGACACAATTTTTCTGTGGTTATGTCTCAAACAGTCTTCCATAACTGTCACCCAAGTATCGGATTTCTCTAGCATCGCCGGTGCTAGTGTAATATACGGTACTCCATCCGCAAAGGTTAACATTTGGACCTTACGTGTTACTCATAATGAAAGCTAGAAATTCATGGTTGACTTGGACAAAATTATGTATTACACTTAAAGAAGTTGTCAATACGTGTTAATTGAAACCAATTTGTCATCCAAATCTTACACTTATATCTGAGGATCCAAAATAAACAAATAACCACAAATATTCAAGACCTCTAGGCTCTTATAGCCGAATCGGGGATTATGAAGGTTCATCAACCAACACGAACATGCTTCCATAGCATCTACTAAGCATCTATAAGACCTGTCGATCATGTACGCGGTAATTTTAGTTCCACTTAGCCAATATTACGTTAAGGGTTTCAGCTTACCAGCTAACACTATTATGGCAACTAATCGCGATAAACATCCTAATAAAAAAAAAAAATAAAAAATCATTGTGGAACCACGTCACAATATTATCGTAAAAACTTCAAGTTCTAGATTTATCAATCTGCAAATCACTAAATTCACTAGTCACCAAAGGAATTCATGCAATCTACCAATTCACCATTGGGCATGCAGTATTATCAATACTTAAACAAAACAGGCAGAATATATGAGAGATGTCAACAATTCATATAAGGCACGATTATGGCATATATAACATGATTGTTAAATACATGTTACCAACCTGATTGAGGATTCAGTCCAAAATGTTCCAAGAAAATTATCAGAGTAAATTGTCTTTGAGTTCATAAGGGCATGACCCATTCCCGTAAATTACACATTGTTCATCACACGTACTATTGTCAATCAGTGGGAACTTCACAACGTCAGACAGAAAGTTCAGGGAGGTCCAGGCAGAGAATATATCACAACACAGTTATTTTTTTCAATCACTACGGCCATTTACAAGGCTCTGTTAAATGAAACGAATCAGACTGTACCTGTAGATATTGTTCCACGGAATGGACCCGGACCAGAGGGGTCTGGTATACGCTGTTACGTCACCAAGAAAGAAGAGAAACATGTCGCTGTGATAGGAATGAACAGTGCTAGGGTCGAAATACTGCATTGACTACACACAGAAGAAAATATGAAAATATACATTTTCATACAAAATCGAACAAATGAATTTTATAAATTTAGTTTCAATTTGGTTTCGTCCGTCACTGTCGATGATGGGACTGGACACTTCATCGATCAGTCGGTGAGCGTGGACCATGGCTCCTCGTCTGCCTTTCCGTTGGGTGCCAGGCGTGGTTGGCACCGGCCTTAATATTATACAAGAAGGGGAGGGTAACGGTGTGACGAAACGTTTATCTGTTTTTACAGGCATCAAGCCTGCAGAACTGCTGGCGTAGTCCACATCATCTCCATGATATCTCCGCCGTAATCCATCACCGTCCTACAGTTCTGCGTCAAATCAACAGCACGTTCCATAGGCCCATTTTCACCTTTTTTGAAACACAAAGTGCCAAACGCAATCGTTTGCAGCACGCTGTCACAGTTCACAAGAACTACATGATGGTAGATTGGAGAAAAGTTGAGAAGTCCAAGAGGCGTGACACGATGGCCAGTGCATAGTCCAACAGTTCCGATACCCCAAAGTCGGATATCACGAGATTCACAGCTCTGTCGTGGGGCCTATATCCTTGATGGCATGTGTGTCTTTCAGCCACCGGTCGATAGGATGTCTGCAGGTATCGACCTCCATTGGTACTGGTTCGTCAGGCAACATATCTGAACGAGATTAACGCCTTTCCACGTAAGCGTTCACATCAGCACGCACGGCGTTCGTTAACGTTGTTACGCCCTGTGCTATGGCCTGCAGATTATGAATTACAACACATATAAGGGAAGTGGGAAGAGGTGCCGACATACTGACTGCGTCACATGACTTAAAAGAATAGTCTTCTGGTTAACCTATTCTAAAGCACACACCAAGAATCTAACGATTCGTGATATGTGTTGTATCTCAGGTACGCTTTTATTGTACCTGTTCATGTGGCAACATGGATGATATGACCACACGGCCCCTAAGCACCGGCATAAGCGGTATTAGATACAAATCTAGAGAGCTATGATGGAAATGCTCTGACAACTCGTATACTGGTAATTGGTGAGCTGTTTCGCTGTGACAACTCGTACATTGGAGATTGGTGAGCTGTATCGTCGTCAGATGTAAATGACGGAATTAACACGAAAGACTAGTCTGTAACGCCCGATGTCGACCCAGCATCAACTTCCCACAAATGCCAACATATATCAAAGACCAAAAGGTCTGTACAGGGGGCGGGCCTCGGGGACGAAACGTCCACCAGCAGAATCTCGCCATATACAGGTAAAAATTACAACACATATAAGGGAAGTGGGAAGAGGTGCCGACATACTGACTGCGTCACATGACTTAACAGAATAGTCTTCTGGTTAACCTATTCTAAAGCACACACCAAGAATCTAACGATTCGTGATATGTGTTGTATCTCAGGTACGCTTTTATTGTACCTGTTCATGTGGCAACTTGGATGATATGACCACACGGCCCCTAGCACCGGCATAAGCGGTATTAGATACAAATCTAGAGAGCTATGATGGAAATGCTCTGACAACTCGTATACTGGTAATTGGTGAGCTGTTTCGCTGTGACAACTCGTACATTGGAGATTAAAACATTAGCTGATCAGGTTAACATTCAACTTCAGAAATCGAAGTGTAACATTTTTATGGGCCTCCTTGAAATGGAATAGGTACTTTCCCAATATTTAGAACAAATTTTAACGACACACAAATACAACACAATAGACACACACACACAAAACGAATATTTAGCTACGTCACGTCAACTGACAAATGCCTGTCAGGATTCTCTCTTTAACTCATTCCAAGGGTGTAATGTTACTCATTCAGAAGTCTAGACAAAATGACATACAGTCTGGATACAATACGTAATGCAATTGAAATAAATCGCTATTATTCGTTAATTTTACCAGCTCGTCATTTAATATCATTACAGACTCAATCTGAGCATCCTCAAAATTACAAGCGTCTAGTCCGTCATTCATAATCCAGCCGTCGTCCATTAGAGAATATCCGCGTCCATAATCCGAAGACCTATTCCATTTTCCATATAACAGTATTAGCACCAAATTCAAAAAGACAATCATAGTATACATAAACATAGGCTTGTTTCCTGCAAGAGAGAAGTGGTCAACAGTTTTCAATGATGCCGGCAAGACATCATGATGTTTCAAAAATATCAAATCCGTATCGCTGATCAGTATTCTTAATCCATAATATTCGTTTTAGAGTCGTTATCCAAAAAAGATGTATCTCAGTCACGCTTTGATTGTGACTGTTCATATGAGCACCATGAGGATATTGAAGTACATGTGTTCATACGGCCCCTAGCCCCGGGTTAAGCGGAATTGGACACAAGTTACGAAACGTAGCGCCATAGATCTTGCACGCTACGATCGTACTTTGCTATCAGCATGCGATATGTATCGCCAAATTTGAGAAACTTTGAGTGGAGGCGCTTGGTGGAATAGCCCTGTTTTATAAGTTTCTGCAACAATGTTTTGTGACGTTGATTAAAATCATCACATTTAACACAGGATCTAGCAAATGCTACTAAGCGAGATATGTATACGCCATATGCAGGTCCCACTGGAATATTACTATCCAGATAGGGATAGTTTACGATGTCGAAATTGTAATCATCTCTTTTGTCATAAAGTCGACGAGAGAGAATGCCCGCTTCATTTTTGTAGAGATAGAGATCTAAATAAGATGTGCCTGTAGGGCTATCTGTAGTTTCCTTCAAATCCAGTGAAGGTGGATATATATCCTTCACTGCTTCATTTATATTGCGATTATCCACAGCGAGAAGATCGTTTATATAGCGTTTGGTGAATGAGAAGGAACGGGCTTTTACCCGTTATCCAAAAAAGATGTACATTTACATCTGACGACGATACAGCTCACCAATTTACATTTACATCTGACGACGATACAGCTCACGAATCTCCAATGTACGAGTTGTCACAGCGAAACAGCTCACCAATTGCCAGTATACGAGTTGTCCGAGCATTTCCATCATAGCTCTAGATTTGTATCTAATACCGCTTATGCCGGTGCTAGGGGCCGTGTGGTCATATCATCCAAGTTGCCACATGAACAGGTACAATAAAAGCGTACCTGAGATACAACACATATCACGAATCGTTAGATTCTTGGTATGTGCTTTAGAATAGGTTAACCAGAAGACTATTCTGTGAAGTCATGTGACGCAGTCAGTATGTCGGCACCTCTTCCCACTACCCTTATATGTGTTGTAATTTGAATGGATCGGTTTTTGAAAGCGCCTGCATATAGTCATATTCATAAGAGAACAGATACAAGTCAGCCAAAAGGGGTGCACAATTAGTACCCATTGGAATACCTATATGCTGCTGATATAGTGTTGCCAAATTTCACATAGATATTTTTAATGAGAAATTCAAGCAAGTCTATAAACAAAGAAACATCCCATGAATGATATCTCTTGTGTGTAGTCGAGCTAAAGAATGCTTTATGGCTTCCGACTTTAATATATCTACGATCAGTTTTCTTGAACACAGATACTATTAATGAACTTATACGGCCAATAAGGTCCTGATGAGGGATTGTAGTATAGAGTCGAGAAATCCCATGTGGATACATGTCTGTACGGTATGTGGCCTTTAGCATCAAGTTCTTCCGTAAGACATTTTGAGTTATTCAATATCCACATACATTCAACGCCAGAGTTAAATCAGAACGATATCGTATATCCCACCATTAGTTGACTACTTATCACCACGCTTATCTAACTTGTCAAAATCTCATCGCTTGCCGATTCGTTAGTCTTCAAACCTTAATCACACAGCGGCATCTCTACAAACATGGGCCGCATCGCACCCTGAATCAACATTTGATTCCACGTCTGAACAAAATTCAGTTATTGATCAAAAGGCTAGGTCAAATTATCGTTAGTCAAAAATGAAAGACTCATTTGCACCTATGCTCAATCAAAACTTCTCGTTAACCACTCAACGGTTGCAACTGGTCATAACGTTAACACTGTTTATGTTGACCCTGACAAACAAAATAACCGCGCATTATTCAATCCCTACCACTACAGGGCATCTCAATATTGTTGCAACAAACAAACAAACAAACAAAATATTCACCACAGACACAATTTTTCTGTGGTTATGTCTCAAACAGTCTTCCATAACTGTCACCCAAGTATCGGATTTCTCTAGCATCGCCGGTGCTAGTGTAATATACGGTACTCCATCCGCAAAGGTTAACATTTGGACCTTACGTGTTACTCATAATGAAAGCTAGAAATTCATGGTTGACTTGGACAAAATTATGTATTACACTTAAAGAAGTTGTCAATACGTGTTAATTGAAACCAATTTGTCATCCAAATCTTACACTTATATCTGAGGATCCAAAATAAACAAATAACCACAAATATTCAAGACCTCTAGGCTCTTATAGCCGAATCGGGGATTATGAAGGTTCATCAACCAACACGAACATGCTTCCATAGCATCTACTAAGCATCTATAAGACCTGTCGATCATGTACGCGGTAATTTTAGTTCCACTTAGCCAATATTACGTTAAGGGTTTCAGCTTACCAGCTAACACTATTATGGCAACTAATCGCGATAAACATCCTAATAAAAAAAAAAAAATAAAAAATCATTGTGGAACCACGTCACAATATTATCGTAAAAACTTCAAGTTCTAGATTTATCAATCTGCAAATCACTAAATTCACTAGTCACCAAAGGAATTCATGCAATCTACCAATTCACCATTGGGCATGCAGTATTATCAATACTTAAACAAAACAGGCAGAATATATGAGAGATGTCAACAATTCATATAAGGCACGATTATGGCATATATAACATGATTGTTAAATACATGTTACCAACCTGATTGAGGATTCAGTCCAAAATGTTCCAAGAAAATTATCAGAGTAAATTGTCTTTGAGTTCATAAGGGCATGACCCATTCCCGTAAATTACACATTGTTCATCACACGTACTATTGTCAATCAGTGGGAACTTCACAACGTCAGACAGAAAGTTCAGGGAGGTCCAGGCAGAGAATATATCACAACACAGTTATTTTTTTCAATCACTACGGCCATTTACAAGGCTCTGTTAAATGAAACGAATCAGACTGTACCTGTAGATATTGTTCCACGGAATGGACCCGGACCAGAGGGGTCTGGTATACGCTGTTACGTCACCAAGAAAGAAGAGAAACATGTCGCTGTGATAGGAATGAACAGTGCTAGGGTCGAAATACTGCATTGACTACACACAGAAGAAAATATGAAAATATACATTTTCATACAAAATCGAACAAATGAATTTTATAAATTTAGTTTCAATTTGGTTTCGTCCGTCACTGTCGATGATGGGACTGGACACTTCATCGATCAGTCGGTGAGCGTGGACCATGGCTCCTCGTCTGCCTTTCCGTTGGGTGCCAGGCGTGGTTGGCACCGGCCTTAATATTATACAAGAAGGGGAGGGTAACGGTGTGACGAAACGTTTATCTGTTTTTACAGGCATCAAGCCTGCAGAACTGCTGGCGTAGTCCACATCATCTCCATGATATCTCCGCCGTAATCCATCACCGTCCTACAGTTCTGCGTCAAATCAACAGCACGTTCCATAGGCCCATTTTCACCTTTTTTGAAACACAAAGTGCCAAACGCAATCGTTTGCAGCACGCTGTCACAGTTCACAAGAACTACATGATGGTAGATTGGAGAAAAGTTGAGAAGTCCAAGAGGCGTGACACGATGGCCAGTGCATAGTCCAACAGTTCCGATACCCCAAAGTCGGATATCACGAGATTCACAGCTCTGTCGTGGGGCCTATATCCTTGATGGCATGTGTGTCTTTCAGCCACCGGTCGATAGGATGTCTGGAGGTATCGACCTCCATTGGTACTGGTTCGTCAGGCAACATATCTGAACGAGATTAACGCCTTTCCACGTAAGCGTTCACATCAGCACGCACGGCGTTCGTTAACGTTGTTACGCCCTGTGCTATGGCCTGCAGATTATGAATTACAACACATATAAGGGAAGTGGGAAGAGGTGCCGACATACTGACTGCGTCACATGACTTAAAAGAATAGTCTTCTGGTTAACCTATTCTAAAGCACACACCAAGAATCTAACGATTCGTGATATGTGTTGTATCTCAGGTACGCTTTTATTGTACCTGTTCATGTGGCAACATGGATGATATGACCACACGGCCCCTAAGCACCGGCATAAGCGGTATTAGATACAAATCTAGAGAGCTATGATGGAAATGCTCTGACAACTCGTATACTGGTAATTGGTGAGCTGTTTCGCTGTGACAACTCGTACATTGGAGATTGGTGAGCTGTATCGTCGTCAGATGTAAATGACGGAATTAACACGAAAGACTAGTCTGTAACGCCCGATGTCGACCCAGCATCAACTTCCCACAAATGCCAACATATATCAAAGACCAAAAGGTCTGTACAGGGGGCGGGCCTCGGGGACGAAACGTCCACCAGCAGAATCTCGCCATATACAGGTAAAAATTACAACACATATAAGGGAAGTGGGAAGAGGTGCCGACATACTGACTGCGTCACATGACTTAACAGAATAGTCTTCTGGTAAACCTATTCTAAAGCACATACCAAGAATCTAACGATTCGTGATATGTGTTGTATCTCAGGTACGCTTTTATTGTACCTGTTCATGTGGCAACATGGATGATATGACCACACGGCCCCTAGCACCGGCATAAGCGGTATTAGATACAAATCTGAGAGCTATGATGGAAATGCTCTGACAACTCGTATACTGGTAATTGGTGAGTTGTTTCGCTGTGACAACTCGTACATTGGAGATTGGTGAGTTGTATCGTCGTCAGATGTAAATGACGGCAATTAACACAAAAGACTAGTCTGTAAGGCCCGATGTCGACCCAGCATCAACTTCCCACAAATGCCAACATATATCAAAAGACCAAAAGGTCTGTACAGGGGGCGGGCCTCGGGAACGAAACGTCCACCAGCAGAATCTCGCCATATACAGGAAAAAATTACAACACATATAAGGGAAGTGGGAAGAGGTGCCGACATACTGACTGCGTCACATGACTTAACAGAATAGTCTTCTGGTTAACCTATTCTAAAGCACACACCAAGAATCTAACGATTCGTGATATGTGTTGTATCTCAGGTACGCTTTTATTGTACCTGTTCATGTGGCAACATGAATGATATGACCACACGTCCCCTAGCACCGCCATAAGCGATATTAGATACAAATCTAGAGAGCTATGATGGAAATGCTCTGACAACTCGTATACTGGTAATTGGTGAGCTGTTCCGCTGTGACAACTCGTACATTGGAGATTGGTGAGCTGTATCGTCGTCAGATGTAAATGACGGAATTAACACGAAAGACTAGTCTGTAACGCCCGATGTCGACCCAGCATCAACTTCCCACAAATGCCAACATATATCAAAGACCAAAAGGTCTGTACAGGGGGCGGGCCTCGGGGACGAAACGTCCACCAGCAGAATCTCGCCATATACAGGTAAAAATTACAACACATATAAGGGAAGTGGGAAGAGGTGCCGACATACTGACTGGCCTGATCTGCCATACTTGTCTCGTCTTGTAGTGTCTCGTCGGGGTCGCCAATGCGGAATTTTTGCCTCTTATCAGTAGTTTACGTGAAAGTGATAAGACACGGGGATCTTCTCCACATAACCCTTTTTCCGTATGTTCGTCTTCAGTCAAGCCAAAGAACTACAAGACAACTCGTTGTGATGATAGAGGTTGATGTTGTTTACTTCTTGCATCAGAACATAAACAGAGTACAGCAAATCATAATAACCTGAAAACGTCTGTACGAAATGAAGCTCGGTGTTATATGCATAATTTATTGGAATATACCTCGAACTTAAATATGATAGAACAAACAAGCTACTTGACACAGGCTAGTACCAAACTCTAATTTCACACGACTCAAACACTTAATTAGGGACACTGCCGGAATGACCACTTGCGCGCTGGTCATTAACTAAGCACAGCTGTGGACTGTTTCGATCACTCTGATAGCGTACAAACACTTATCCGTTTGAAGCTTTTGCTTAATCCATTTAACAGAAGACAATTTATTTCTATAATATACAGTGTAAACCAGGCCTTCTATTCGAGTCTACAATTAAAGTATACAATTGAATCTGAAGTGCCAAATCTCTTGCTCTAACCGACACCAATGATCAGCTTATCTTTAACGGTCCGTATTTCCCTGACCACTTCAATTACAAACTGCGGTTTGTAACATACAGCGGTCAGTATTTCCTGGCTTCCGCTCGACCAGCATATACGCCCCCAATCTCAATATAACTGTACGTATATACATGTACCGATCAATTGACATTGAATCAAATAATAAACTTCCAAAATTGATTAGGACAAATGTGAAATTCAAACAGATCAATGTGAGGCGTCCCTCAATAACCATATAAATTCCACAAAGTGTGTGCATTTTATTTTATTAGTTTAACAATTTACTTTGGTGCTACTTGGTGTCTACCCAAGGGACCTTTGCACTTGTATAGAATACATTTTATTTGTTGAAGATATATGAATATTTTTTCCTTGAAAACTGACTGTTCCCATTCACCCACTCTTCCGTCAATTTTTCTGAGAGAAAAAGAAAAAAATATTAAAAATTTTCTATCAATCTAACTCAGTAATCCCATGAATCAAAGCTGCAGCACCATCATCCTGAGGTCCTGGGAGAGAATCAGCCAGGTGATGTGCAACAGGGGATGTGGTGGAATCAAAGTTTGGACCACATCCCCAGAGAAGGCGGAGATGGCGTCAGAATTTGCTACTCTCAAAGTGAGCCACACATTTTACCTTACCAAGTCCGTCATCACTTGGCAGCTTGAGATTGATAGTACCAATATAAAAAACAGACTTGTCAAGTTACATAGTGAGCTTCTTGAAATTAGGAACTGAGTTCCCTGGTAGGGATGGCATATGCCGGTTATTCAAATGGGATACACCATGCCCAGTTTGGTGTTCTGATCTGGATGGATTAGAGTTCCAGCTATGCAGTTCCCCCCATGCCGCTGCATGGTATTGCATAAGCCATCCTTTGTCTGCCCAGATCCAAACTGTATGGCATGGAGTTCGTAGGAGTTCCAACACGGCGTACCATGCTACCCTGTTTGGAATGCCTTGCGCCAGTCCCTAGTATGCCCCAATTTCAATAAGCTCCCGTATGCCTTGGCAATAATACGTCTTGAACAACTCTCCAATTTCCTGTTCCTATTCACCCCCGTTTACGGTAGTTGCTCTGAGTTGGAACAAACGTTCACCAGGCACTATGACGTGGCATCAGAAAATGTTGCATATCGACGCCCACGAGCCAGAATGCAATAGGCCTGCTAAGGCAGATATTGATGCAGATTGCAGACACTGAGAGCCTACCCACTGATACGAAGAGTTCGTTGGCTGATGCCCAACTTGGGTTTGATGTGATGGAGGGCATAATGAACTGTGAAATACGCAAGATTCTTGTTGTTGATTTTGTCTTTCTTTTTCTCTTTCTCTCTGATGGAGGTCATCAAAAGGCGTTGGCTTCATTCCATATCGTGCACGAGTACCCCCAAATATTGCGAGACTGGAATGAGTTGTGACAGTTGGGTCTTTTTGCGAGAGCTGGGGTCAATAGGCGTTGACAGGCGTTAACGGGTCTCGATGGGTGGTACTGCGCTACACCGTTAGTGGCTATCTTCCATGAGGCTGAGACGGGCGCTAATTGTATTCAAGGCGTACATATCGATACCCTGCAGGAAGGATAATTATTTCACGTTAGACAGATCCAACATGGCCTACCCACGACACACTATGACGCCTACCGGACACCCGTAGTCGAGTTTGGTGAAACCCCAATGTCTCCGATCCCCGTTGTTCTCGGTAGAACATTCCACTTCGAGTTGCGCATGCGCAGTCCACCCCTTAGAATCCGACATCTACAGTCCAGAGCCGCTGATTCCCGCATCCGAAAGAGTCTGCATCGAAGAGCTTCAACAGAACCATACCCTCCTCTATGAGCCAGTTTGCAGGGTTGTACGTTTCACCCCTCCAAGTGCGCACTCGGTCAACTCCGCGCTTCCTATACTACCGATGACGTCACAAATGCCGTTATTTCGCTTAGCAGTCTTTCCTGAAATCCACACAGTGTCCATCACTCAAAGCCTACATGCCCACAATGAACTAATGTATTGGGGTATTAGACGCTTTCTGCACTACCGACCCCAAGTACAGGCGCATATCACCGGTCAACCACTCAATCCTAGTCAACACGCCGAGAGTCGGCATTCTGCACGACTCCTATTGACCCGGGATAACATAGCTATAGATGCACGAGTTCAAATCTAATATATTTCCCCATGGCGGCCATTTTGATTGGCGTACCCTGGGGACGTTTTCTGTATTGCTGACAATAAAATGGTGTTACAACAGTTATAAATCGATTCAGCATACTTCAAATCCCAAGAACGATAGTTTGGATGAGTTTGTTGCATGGTAGAACAGCCCGCGATCTTACATGTGTAGTATTCTGATGGTGTACATGTTAAAGAGCGCCCTCTAGCGGCCGTTCCCCATAATTTATCGAGGGATGTTGGCGCGTAATTAAAAGAGAATGTATCAAACTACTAAATCCACCTTCAAACTTACTCCTGTGAAAATATTGGCGTCGCTTCAGAACCGTTACCCCACTAACTACCTCGAAGATAATGCTCCCGGGTCCGTGTAACACTTGACAATTCAGCTTTCCATCTTGCAAAATTGAAAGTAGAAAGATGGAAAGCTCTATATCGCTCCCGTATTCGAGCTTTCCATCTCGGAAAATTGAAAGTAGAAAGATGGAAAGCTCTACATCGCTCCCGTATTCGAGCTTTCCGTCTCGGAAAATTGAAAGTAGAAAGATGGAAAGCTCTACATCGCTCCCGTGTTCGAGCTTTCCGTCTCGCAAAGTTCAAAGCTAAAAGATGGAAAGCTCTACATCGCTCCCGTGTTCGAGCTTTCCAACTCGCAAAATTGAAAGTAGAAAGATGGAAAGCTCAGCATCGCGCCCGTATTCCAGCTTGAATTTATGTCATACAGAAATACGAGACCGATACTTTATTAAAATTGGTCTGGTTTCTCCAAACTTACAACATTAGCATTTACTACAAATGTGTGCGTGTAACCTTTTTTTTTTGTTTCGCAAAAATTTCAATTTTACCGTCAATTTTCAATTTTTGATTTGGGGATTACAAAAACATAAAAAACGAAACTTGAAATTTGTCAGTCAATTTTCAATTTTCGGTTTTCGTTTTGCTTCACGCAAAAATGACAATCAAATATTGAAAATCAAAACCAATTAGTGAACAGACTCATTTAGGTCATTACGCCAATCCACTGCACGGTTTGAGATGTGACATCGCTGGCGTAACTTTGATGTCAGGCTGAAATCGACATCGAGAGTGAAAGCCCAAACCACCGGCTTGGGATACCGACATGCTAATTCAGAATAACCTCGGAGGATGAAAAGTTCGAGATTGAGGCAACGACTCAAGGCAACGACTCAAGAACTCAATCGAATCATCAAAAATGTCTAGGTAAACCATTCACGATTTACCTGGACTTGTGAAGATGCACAAGACCGGTCTGGACAGGTGGCATCCCGTTGTTCTCATTGGTTATTGGAATTGAGATTTTTTCATTTTTAAAAAATAGATTTTTGGAGCACTATGAAAGCTAACGGCATTCATGAACACAACCGCTATTTCCTATTGATTTGAAATATAGTATAAAGTACTAGAGCTTATAAAGATACAAACAAAGATGTAATATACCAATAAGAGTAAGCATCGCGGGGATGAGCCGCGAAATCCGTATATGGCATATGGCTGCGCGGCTCAGGGTTGAAATTTCACAGGCAGGTCACAAAACCCGATCAACCCCTCCTCAAACATATAGATAACTTATATTCAACGCATTAAGTGCGGGTTTCAAACGCTTCAACGCATCTACGCGAGAAGTTCTTTCGAGGATTACCGTACGATTAGGGCCCACGTATTTATTATACTACCCTACTTCATTGAAACTCCTATTTGTGTATCAACCTCGTTGTTCTCCATATAATGCTTCACACCTGCTGCACGAATGCGTACTCGATTCTGCAAATGCGCAGTTGGTCTACACTGTAAAGTCGGCGTGGAGCTTTTAAACACATGTTAAACATGTTTCACACATCAACGTGTTTTATAAAGTGTCATTTCGCTAAACGTATTTAGCTTCATTGTGTCTCATGGCTAAACACATGGAGCTATATCCGTCTAAATAGCTAAACAGGTTTAGATTACCACGTGTTTAATTCCCGTTTGAAGACCTACAGTGCACAATTTTCAACAAGTTAAACGCCAGTGGATGTGATTCTGAGACCCGTTTAGCTTTTAAACATGTTGAATAAACCTCTGACGTGGAGCTGTTAAACACGACTAATGCTGACAAGCGGATGATGAAGACATA
Source organism: Hanleya hanleyi (assembly GCA_036873755.1). Classification (NCBI taxonomy): domain Eukaryota; kingdom Metazoa; phylum Mollusca; class Polyplacophora; order Lepidopleurida; family Hanleyidae; genus Hanleya; species Hanleya hanleyi. Next base: position 41,953 of record JAVTVY010021639.1, read on the forward strand.
TTTCAGCTAAACATGTCAAAATTGTCAGTCATATTCGCGGGCAAATTAACAGCGCCCTCTGTATATCGATATTCTGATTGGCTAATAAGTTCACGTGTTTTTTTTTGTGAGCGTCTGCTCCTGCATTTGTTGGTGAAACAAGGGGCGGGATCGTGGAACGATGTCTGGAACAAAACTAAGCCACCTCAGTTTACTACTTAGAATAAGTCAAGGTAATGTAGTGTAGTCGATTCACGATGTCACATTTTGCCCCAGTTTGTTGTATACGTTATGACAGACCAGACAACTGTGCGACGCTCTTTGCTCTCGGAGGGGCGGAAGTGCCGTTGTTGGCGCTCGATCTGTGAACGAACTACGAAGTAAACGTGAATTGAATCCACTGCTCTTCTTCGTGTCTTTGAGGTAGGAACTACCTTCGTATTTGATTGTACATTCATGTAAGAATTATTATGAACTAGTTTAGCATAATTTGGCTAAGTGTCAGTGCTGGAAAAGGCGATTTTCTATGTGAAAATAGTAGAAATCTGTCATTAGTGGGGTAAACGTTGCATATACGTTGCTATGTCGGTAAAGGGGCTTTACATTGCGAGATTAGTGCTTCGATAATAGTGAAGAGATATGCACATCTAGATCTTTGTAGTTACCGATGTATAAGTAATGGTAGTAACACGATTGATACGTTGGATAAATTTGTTTGACGTAAATATGTACTAGTATCGGAAACTGGGTGTTAGCTCAGGTATATATTATTAAGGGAGAGTGGGACTTCTCAATAACCAACCTAGTCGTCCGCTTCTCTGTGAAGTTATTGATGTACGTTGGAGTTATAGTTGTGGTTATGTTGGGAATGATTGCAGTAATTTAATTAATTAATGAAGGAATGCTGAATTATTTGCGGATTTATTGAATTACATTATGAGTTATTAATATTCATTTATTGATGAATCCTTGTGGGTCGGCGTATTCGACTGAAATTTTTTGAATTCGACTGAAAAAACGGAAACTCGGTAGGTTATTTGTTGATAGCTCGCTCAATACTTGTTCGATTCTGACAATTTACACTTTCCGGAGTAGCTGAAGAGATTCTCTTTTCAAAAATATATAGTTTGATGACAGTTTGATGTGGACTTCGCTGAAATTTTTTCTGGACCGACCGACATGCAGTTTTTCTTATCCGGAAAATTATTCCGTGAACTGACTGAAATACTTTTAGGTTTCCGGAATGCTCTACTTGCTCTGGCCAGGCTGTTTTTCTCTACCTGTGTACCTTTCCTAATTTTAGCTATATCATCTGTTCCTGAGGCGAAAGAAAAGTTTGATGAGGAACTCTAAAAAGAAGGAAGCCGAGACAAGCCATTACTAAAACAGTTATTCTGAATTCTCCATAAGAACAGGCGAGAGGCAATTGGGTCAGTCGGGGATAGTTCGGTCAAGAATCTTTTTGAGATTTGTCCCCTCCTCCAGGATGCAGAATTTGTGAGTATAGGTCATAACTTAAATTATTAAGTTTTCATTACCGATATTCATTGCAGTGCTCGAAATCTATTTGCTGGACATGCCCCACAGAGAATTGACTTGTCTGGCAATATTTTCCGGCATTGTCCGACAGTTTCATCATCAAGCAGACAGAGAAACAAAGCGATTAGAAGAAAATAATTTTTAGTGTCTTCCACGATGTTTCACTGCGATCGAAAAATCGCTTCACGTTTTCCCGTTGCAAAAATCCACTGTCATTGTTGTTTACGGCTGGGCTTTCCCGGCGACCTATTTAGCAGGATAAGATTAAAACAGTGGTGGGAGGACTTGGAGATGCTAGCCATCCGTTCCACATCTTGTGAACATGATACCTTGAGAACAATTCGACCAATCGACTTCAAACTTTAGAAGGTGCTTCACATCAGTTAGACGGTCATTGGTATTAATTTTCACTCGAGTACGTAATCCAAGATGGCTGCCATCGACCATATTGGATTCTGTCTCCCACATCTTGTGAATGCGATAACTCGAGAACAATTTGAACCAATCGACTACAAACTTGGGAAGGTTCTTCATGTCAGTCAGACGGCCATTGGTATTGATTTTCACTGATGTGCGTAATCCAAGATGGCTGCCATTGACCATATTATATTTCATCCATCCCACGTCTTGTGAACGCGACATCTTGAGAACAAATCAACCAATCGACTTCAAATTTGGGAAGGTTCTTAACATCAGTTAGATGGTCATTGGTATTGATTTTCACTGAGGTAAGTAATCCAAGATGGCTGCCATTGACAATATTGGATTCCATCCGTCTCACATCTTGCGAAAGCAATACCTCGAGCACAATATGACCAATCGACTTCAAAGTTCGGAAGGTTCTTCACATCAATCTGATGGCCATTGGTATCAATTAATTTTCATTGAGGTAGTATGTAATTCAAGATGGTTCCCATTGACCATCTTGGATTCCGTCCTTCCTGCATCTTTTGAGCATGATATTTTAAGAACAACTTAACCAATCGACTTCAAACATGAGAAGGTGCTCCACATCAGTTAGATGGCCATTGGTATTGATTTTCCCTGAGGTACGTAATCCAAGATGGCTGACATTGACCAACTTGGATTCCGTGTGTCCCGCATCATGTGAATGCGGTATCGTGAGAACAATTCGTTCCATTGACGTCAAACTTCAGAAGGTGCTTCACATCAGCTAGACAGCCATTGGTATTGATTTTCATTATGTAATCCAATATGGCTGCCATTGACCATTTTGGATTTCACTCACCCATATTGTGCACATATGTGTTGTGAACACAATATCTTGATCCATTCCTCCCATCGATTTATAAATCTCACCATCCACAAACCCATATACGACTACAGATCGACTTACATTCCAGTTTTACACTACCCATTACTGATTCCCAAACCTCCTCAAATTGCCTCAACAATTCCAGTTAAACGTCTCTTTCCACATACACATATCCACTTTGCAAGTTATATTTAAGGAGATATTGGAAGCGTATATGCTGTACGCTCTCAAACAGGCTACTTGGCGGAGGACCTGCTAGCTACTCGGCTTGTAACATTGGACATATGGGTTGCGTGAGTTGTTGGGGATCTGTCCCCCCATGTTCTTTTTCCTGGAACAGCCCCTGAAGGCATTAAGCATATATTTTACACATTCATCCATTTGTTTGATCTTTCTCAATATTTGCTTAGTTAAATTTGAAGCTATCCAAATAGGAGTTGCAAATTGGCACAAAATTGACACACCCTCTTATTTTCTTATGTTATTCAAGGGAACAGACCTTGCGGATCTGGACGTTAAAGCCTGGTTGAAGTTTCAAGAAGAATTAAAGACCAAATCAGAAGTGCGAATTGAGTCCTTCCTGAGTGTTATATTTTCAAGAGTTGTGGCCCTTCATTCTTGAAATCTTCGTGAACTGAGACTTGTCCGAGCTGGATTTCCTGGATTTGTGTGTCCCATAGTGTCCCATAGTTGTGCAGGGTAAAGTTTCTCTGTGTTTCGCTTAGATTTTCAAGAGTTATGGCCCTTCGTTCTTGAAATCTCCGTGAATTATTTGTCCTGGCTGGATCGCGGTTAATATTGTATGGACATGTATGAAATTTGCATGTTGTGTGGACAATGCCCCATAGTTGTGCAATGTAAAGTTCCTCTGCATATCGGTTATATTTTAAAGAGTTATGACCCTTTGTTCCTCAAACCTCAAATATATATATTTGTCCAGGCTGGATTGATACTTAGGATATACATTATACAAATGAATCAAGGTGAAGAAAGTGACTTAAGCAGAGTTGTCATATTTTTGCGAAATAGGCCTTGATTTACCAATTAAAATCATTCCATTTCCAATTAACCGATCTGGGGAAAGTGGCTACATATATATGTTATTCTACATTCCAAAGCAGACCAGTGTAACTGCATGTATAGTCTCGGATTTATGATGAATTCAATTGACGACGTAATACACATTATTGTCACCATACAATAGTTGTGGATGTGTTGGACTTTTTCAACCTGATTCACATTTTTCTGAGCTCAGTTGTTCCCCTTCATCATGTATATCAGAAGCATTTTAAACAACCTGTTGTGGATATATCAAATACACCATTTCATCTATTTTCAAGCCTGGTTTCCACCAACTTTCTTAGTCTCAGGATTTATAATGAATTCAATTGATGATTTAATTGTCACCATGCAGCAGTTGTGGATGTTAAGGACTTTTCGACCTGATGGCATGATTCTGAGTTGTTCCCCCTGATTATGTAGAAGCAGCTTAAACGACCTGTTGTGGAAATATTAAATGAGCCAGTTTGACTATTTCTAAGGCTAGTTTTGATAACTGCTGTCAACCTTGTGGCCTAATGACTACTTTCCTCAATAAATTTATGGATTATTTTATTTCAGTTTGTTGTTGGCCTCTGATTTCTCCACCAAAGTAGATTAAGCAGTTGTGTGCCTTGGCACTAAGAAGGGGATGCATGGTGTGTCCATGGAGACAAAGAATATGAAGTCGAAGAACATAACATCCATACTGCCATTGCTAAACATGTTCAGAAGCTAAACGCTTGAGCTACGCGCATGCTCGTCAACACTTTTTCCACACATCCAATGGCTAAACATGTTCCCCGGATGTAATGTTTAGGATTTAAACGTGTTTAGCAGAGCACTATGGCTAAACATGTTTAGTAGGGAACTGTCGATAAACATGTTTAAACCCTAAGCACCAAATCACTAAACCACATGTTTAGCGGGATGACGTGTGGAAAAAGTGTTGACAGGTATGCGCGTAGCTTATGTGTTTAGATCCTCCACACATGTTTAACAGTGTATTATAATCTAGCTCGAATGTCTGGCTCCAGGGATATATAATGTTCCATATCGTTCCCCCTACTGGATTTCCACATTATGCTCCAAACCTGCCTATACCGATTTGCGTTTTCCATACTACTCCGTGGACCGAAAGTGACATCATAAGCCTTGCGCGTGCGCAGTTAACATTGACTAGTCAAAGTTAAAATCGAAAATTGAAAAACGAAAAACGGTCAAGTCGAGGCAATTTTCAATATTTGATTTTCATTTTTGGAAGGAAAACGAAAAACGAAAATTTAAAATTGAATGTCAAATTTCAATTTTTTATTTTGGGAAACCGAAAACGAAATTTCAGTTTTTGAATTTGCGAAACCAAAAAAAAAAAACAACGAAAATTGAACTGTGCAATGTTACACGCACACATTTGTCAATGTAACTGTTGTAAGTGTGGAGAAACCAGATCAATTTTAATAAAGTATCGCACTCGTATTTCTATATGGTATATAAACTCATTTTGGAAAGCTGGAATACGGGAGCGATGCTGAGCTTTCCATCTTTCTATACTTTGAATTTTGAGAGATGGAAATCTCGAATACGGGAGCGATGTAGATCTTTCCATCTTTCAGCTTTCAACTTTGCGAGACGGGAAGTGATCCTTGGCCCCCTTTTTCTTATTGTGGCGCGGGGGGGGGGGGGGGAAGGGTCCTCCCCAAGAATTTTTTTGAATTTTAGATGTGACTTTGGCGCTTCTGACTGAAAGAGGAAGAATATTCGCACTAAAACCATGTTACAAAAGCTAAAAAATACCAATCAGCGTTTTTCAATGCAATTTTCCCCACGCTGCTTCGCAAATGATATTTGTCAACTATGCCCACCCAAAGACCAATACTTAAGACTTAGGCCTACTTAGATGTGGATGGGGAGTCGGGGTACTCCCACTGAAAATTCTGGAATTCTGGACTTTCAACACATACCACACTCATTTCAGTTATTGGTGGGAGGCAAAGTGATCCTTGCCCCCCTTTTTCTTATTGTGGTGTGCCCCCCCCCCCCCGCTTCGCCGCGCCTAAAATACGACGACTCCAGCATCAATTCAGGCACCTTTTCATTTAACAAATAAAAATGAATGCTTTCTTGTTAAATTACAATGGCTAAGACCACCAGAAGGTGACTATGTTCAAGTAGTGAACATGGAATTGTCTCACAATCATGAGTTTGACACTTGACCTAATGTTTTTGTACTCCAATAATTTTCAGCCCATTGCAGTACCCCAACACAAAAATCCCCAGAACAGGAAAAGTGGACAAACCCCAGGCAAAACACCACTTCATTTTTTTTTTTTAATTTGTGTTTAATTCTAAATATGGTTTTAATTCTGAGTATTTTTTTCATTAATCCCCAATGATAATCATTTTTCCCTAATCTCCACTAATCTCCGCTAATCACCGTGCTCCGCCTGGAGATTCGGCCATTAGCTGTGTATATGCCTTCCTGACGAGCAAATCCCAAGAAACCTACGAAGAGGTACTGTGCAATTTTGGACAAGGCCGAAGAGCTTAACATCGCCATGGACCCAACACCGATTATTACAGACTTTGAGCAAGCAGCAATGAACGCCATTAACATGACATTGGGACCACACGTTACTCTAAGAGAATGCTTCTCGCACCTTACAAAGAATAGACTTAATAGACTTAGACAGATTACTAGGCAGAAAGAAAACTAAATGTGAAATGTCACATTTTTGTGTGTAAATATTGACCAAAACATGTAAATACTTTAATTAGAAAAATATAGATAAAATCTCTTAATGTTGTTGTATGGCTAATATAATTTTTTCACGCAATAGTTAACATTGGGGTTTTGTCCGCTGGGGTTTTGTCCACTGGGGTTTTGTCCTCTGGGGTTTTGTCCACTGGGGTTTTGTCCGCTGGGGTTTTGTCCTACACCCCTGTCTTGCATAGGCCCCTATATCCATCCAATTTATTACCTGTATATGGCAGGGTTCTGTTGGTTGGCTGTTATCCCCGAGGTCCGCCCTCTGTACATGTCACTCGACAAATACATGTAGATTTATTGTTTTGGTGGGAAATTTAAGTGTATACGACGTCGGCCATTACAGGTTAGTTTCTCAGAGAATTATTGCATTTACCAGGCTACCCCATGAGGCGTTTACTCCATCAGACGTCCACGATGATCATCCATTAACATCAGATGGGCTGTTTGAGCTGATCTGTCAACACAGCTCCCTAGCTGGTGTATCTAAATCCGGTTAAGCCGGAGCTAGGGGCCGTGTGGATACTTCACAGTCTTCATTTGAACAGCTGCAACAAAAGCGCGGCTGAGATACGGTTACGTCCGATAATTCACCGTATTCTCGGGTGTGAATGTTAGATGTTGAGAGATGCTTTGCTGTACAGTCATATGGTTGCTTTCAGTCGCCAGACGTCGTCAATATTCCCCACATCTTGCATATCGCTCCAATTTTAGATGTTCCGCCAGCATCGCAATAAGCTTCAAGTTCAAAAGAGGGCTGTATCCCAAAAGAAAAATGGAGAGCAGGCAAACACCCATGAGCACAGACGACATGACGAGGGACAAAGAAAACCAGATCGGCAGCGGCGAAATGAGGAACTTTATAACAGGGTAAATCAGTACAGATGATAAAGCAAAAATATTTGAATGAAAAGGATAGGTTGAAAGAACTCTTCTGTTGCTTTTTAATAAAAACGGTTTGCTTATTTTCCCAAATTCAGCAAAAAAATGTTTATTTATTTCACCCAAGTAAACTTTTTTTGAGGGCCAAGCAAGATATCTTATTTTTATCTTGCGTGGCTCACAATTAAAGTTTTCTTGAATGAGATCTGGAGAAATGAAAAAAATTCTGTTGAATTTGGAAAAATAAGCAAAACTTTATTACCAAGAAGCAACAGAAGAGCTCTTTCAACCAATCATTTTCGTGCAAATATTCTTGCTGTATAATCTGTACGAAAATGTAACATTAGTACATGTATATATATACATGTACTAATGCAATTAGTGTTACATTTATGTTATGTTCTGTAATTATTTTTAATCTTCAAATATTTTAATCTAAGATATAATTTCATGTTCAATCGAATAAATTGATTGTCAATAAACAATTCACCGATGCAGGGCTTCGTGTTTAGAATTAGTGCGCGAGCTAAAAATAGCTCACGTCAAAATATTAAGGAGAGGGTATTTCAAACTCAGGCGAGTGATTGCAATATAAGACAATATAAAATGTGACAGTTCGTGTGAGCTAAAATCACTCTCATGTCATGAATTTACGCGAGTGTTTGCGTACAGGCATCACTCGCGCTAAACACGAAGCCCTGCGATGATGTATATTATATATGCTTGAGAGACTAGATGCTGATGATAATGTGATTAAGAATGATTACAACACAAAGATGTTACATCAATTACAAACATATTTTATTCGCCACAAATTAGACATTATTTACAACAATTCCATCGGGTAGCAAAATGGCCCCCTAGCAAACTTCCTGCGCTATCTGCGGAAGGACAAAAAATGGAGAGCTGAACTCCATGATTTTATAGTTTATCATATTGGTGTCATTGTAAGCCTATTTACATGATCCTGAGCACAGGATCATGGGTAAATTCAAGATGGCGACCACGTCTGTAATCACACCATGAATATTTGTATGGCCTTGCCCTGGTGTGTATTCACATGTGTTTCGATAGATTGCTCTTCATAGGTGCACTATAATCACACTGTGGACATTTTTTTATGGTGTCTCTCCGTTGTGTGTTCTCATGTGTTGGGACAGATTACTCTTTATTACTGCAGGTACACTGTAATCACACCATGAACATCTGTATGGCCTTGCCCCAGTGTGTGTTCTCATGTGTCTGGATAGCTGACGCTTTACACCTGCACTGTAATCACAATGGCAACATTTGTATGGCTTTTCGCCGTTGTGTGTTCTTGTATGTTGACTCAGATCACTCTTGAAAGCTGTACTGTAATCACAATGTGAGTATTTGTATGGCTTCTTGCCGCTGTGTGTTCTCATATGTCGGATGAGAATACTCGTGAAAGTTGCAACGTAACCACACTGGGAACATAAGTATGGCTTCTCCTGGGAACATACTTGTATGACTTCTCAGTATGCGTTCTCATGTGTTGGGGCAGAGTACCTTTATACCTGCACGGTAATCACACCATGAACATTTGTATGGCCTTTTCGCCGTTGTGTGTTCTCATGTGTTTGGATAGATGATGCTTTAGTGTTGCACTATAATCACACTGAACATTTGTATGGCCACTCCTCAGTGTGCATTCTTATGATGTGCTGGGTCAGTTTACTCTGGCAAACTGCACTGTAATCACAATGGGAACATCTGTATGGCTTTTCGCCGTTGTGTGTTCTCATGTGCTGGTTCAGACCAGTCTTGAAAGCTGTACAGTAATCACACCGTGAACATTTGTATGGCCTCTCCCCGGTGTGTGTTCTCATGTGTTGGTTCAGATTACTCTTGACCGCTGTACTGTAATCACACTGTGAGCATTTGTATGGCTTCTCGCCGCTGTGTGTTCTCATGTGTTTCGTCAGAGCACTCTTTAAAGCTGCTGCGTAATCACACTGTGAACATTTGTACGGCCTCTCCCCAGTGTGCGTTCTCATGTGTCGGATCAAAAAACTCTTGAAAGTTGCACTGTAACCACACTGGGAACATAAGTATGGCTTCTCCTGGGAACGTAAGTATGACTTCTCAGTATGCATTCTCATGTGTTCGGAGAGAGTACCCTTTAAAGCTGCACTGTAATCACACCGTGAACATTTGTATGGCCTTTCCCCGGTGTGTGTTCTCGGCATCTCCTGGGAACGTAAGTATGACTTCTCAGTATGCATTCTCATGTGTTCGGAGAGAGTACCTTTTAAAGCTGCACTGTAATCACACCGTGAACATTTGTATGGCCTTTCCCCGGTGTGTGTTCTCATGTGCTCGTTCAGATGATTCTTGAAAACTGTACTGTAATCACACCGTGAACATTTGTGTGGCCTCTCCCCGGTGTGTGTTCTCATGTGCTGCTTCAGATAACCCTTGAAAGCTGTACTGTAATCACACCGTGAACATTTGTATGGCCTTTCCCCGGTGTGTGTTCTCATGTGCTCGTTCAGATTATTCTTGCAAGCTGTACCGTAACCACACTGGGAGCATAAGTATGGCTTCTCCCCAGTGTGCTTTTTCATGTGTTGGTTCAGACTACCCTTGCAAGTTGCACCGTAACCACACTGGGAGCATAAGTATGGCTTCTTCCCAGTGTGCTTGTTCATGTGTTGGATCAGACTACTCTTGCGAGTTGCACCGTAACCACACTGGGAGCATAAGTATGGCTTCTCCTGGGAACTTAAGTATGGCGTCTCGGAATGCGTTCTCATGTGTTGGGACAAAGTACTCTTTATAGCTGCACTGTAATCACACTGTGAACATTTGTATGGCCTTTCCCCGGTGTGTGTTCTCATGTGTATGTTTAGCTGACTCTTTGAATGTGCATTGTAATCACACCATGAGCATTTGTATTCCCCGGTGTGTGTTCTCATGTGTTGGTTTAGCTGACTCTTTCTAGCTGCCTTGTAATCACACCATGAGCATTTGTATGACCTTGCCCCGGTGTGTGTTGTCATGTGTTTGGATAGATGACGCTTAACAGCTGCACTGTAATCACACTCGGAACATTTGTATGACTTTTCGCTGTGGTGTCTTCTCATGTGTCTGGATAGATTTTGCTTTTGTGTTGCATTGTAATCACACGATGAGCATTTGTATGACCTTGCCCTGGTGTGTGTTCTCATGTGTTTGGATCGATGATGCTTTTTTGTTGCACTATAATCACACTGTGAACAGTTGTATGGCCTCTCCCCGGTGTGCGTTCTCATGTGCTGGAACAGTTTACTCCTGCAAGCTGCGATGTAATCACATTGTGAACATTTGTGTGGCTTCTCGCCGTTGTGTCTTCTCAAGTGTAGATCTTCCTGCTGAAATAAGTGAATATCGGTATATTACAAACTAATATTTAAATCAACCACAACGGCCACTCTTCTGATAATCGACAGATGAATAAACAACTTTTACACACATTTGATGATCTTTGATAAGTGCAGCAGAATGTGTAGCCACGAAGATATTCTTCAGTGGCCTTCATCTTGGGTTCAGCAAACGCAGTTCGACCTCCTCTTAATAAAGTTAATTAACAGTATTATTGTATAGAAATAGACAAACTTCTGAGTTATACTTCATGTAAACATATACAATGTACAAGCTTTCGACTTGAACTTGCATGAAATTCAACAGATTTCTTGATAAATCAATGTACCCACGGGTGAGCCTAAAGCAGTATATCCCAGTATTAATGTAGTTTCTTTGTGCATGGGCGGCGGAACCGCCCGACCACCCCGACCATGGTCGGAGCAATAATTCCAGGACCGCTGATTACCGTCGATACTAGAGTGACAGTCGGGGCAATGTCACAGCGTCTGAATGTATAGTCAATCATGCCGGACGAGTTATATACTAAACACCGGGTGAAGGACAAAACCCCCCAGCGGACAAAACCCTCCAGGACAAAACCCCAATCGGACATAACCCCCACCGGACATAACCCCCACTGGACAAAACCTCCATCACATATTATTCCTATGCTATTTGAGCAATAAAAGAAATAACATGGTAAATGATCTTTCCCTTGCGAAGGATTTCTGTCAACATCTCCTCATAAAGATTTGCTGAAAAATATTTTATAGTTTTCCCCATTGTAAAATGTCTATTTTGGCAAAGATAACTGCTTTAAAAGATTAAATTTTCAAATGAATTTGTCTTTACCGTTATCGTTGCAAATGCAGTTTGAAGGTTAATAATTTTGGGGTTTTGCATAGCAGAAGCCATTTATAGTCTATATGCTGAATGGTCTCCGGTTATCAATGAGGCTCTCAATGATGGTATGCATCTATAACTTTGTCACAAAATACACAAAAAATGACAAGGATCATAGAGAATAGATATTTATGAATTTCTATAATAAAAATGTAAAAATTCTGTCTGAAAAAGGTATTTTTGGGCGAGATGGGGGTTTTGTCCGACTTTTCAATTTTGGTGGTTTTGCCCGCGGGTGTTTTGTCCTAGGGGGTTTTGTCCGTGGGTGTTTTGTCTTAGGGGGTTTTGTCCGCTGGGGTTTTTGTCCGGATCCCACTAAACACCACTGGCATGACGTAATTCAAGATTTACAAAATATTTAGACCTACCGTACACCTTTTCAGAGCGAATTGAACCATAATTCATACCGTATGTATTGTAACTTACATATAGTTGGGTCTAACAGCGCCATCGACTGTACACTTATTAAATGTCCAGATGGCGCTGCTGACCTATAATATTTAATAGCGCCATATGTAAATTTTAAGTGTATGCCTAAAGTCGAGAGAGAGAGAGAGAGAATTAAGGTTTAACGTCGCATTCAGCAATATTTCAGCTATACAGCGACGATCAAACGAAACTCCAAGTAATCAATTCAAAAACTCGGCAAACCAATGCGTTAAAACAGGTACAAACATCAAAATCTGTACAACAGACCAATCTCTCTCAAATAACCTAACAATCAAATCAAGCGCAACATGTAACATGACACCAAATAAACGTTAAGGGAACAATTAATGTCACTGTCATTCACAATTTGTTCGTCAACAAACAATCACTTTTTATGTCCGTTGAATATTTTCAGCATATCTCCATAGTTAAAGCCGAAAACACACAGATCGGTCTTAACATCTAAGACACACATTTGTGGAGGCTTCGCAGAATGATACTGCTCACCAGCCACTCCACAATAACAAGAAACATACGATCTCTCCATCACTAGCTTGTCAGGGCCATAAAGCACAACGGACTCTGTAAGCCCACAGCGTTGACCATGAGGCCCCGGAACATGCCAAGTTTGACTATTAGATAATAGTATTTGCTTCACTTTTTGTGACATTTTTTGACCAGGAGACTTCACTCTGTCACTTTTTCTCAAAGAAAGTTTGTCCGATCTCACCGATTTCCCGGATGAGTCCGAATCAACAGATTTTGCAGATTTCACAGATGTGTCCGATTTAACAGGTTTGTCTTTAACATGTTTGTCCGAATCAGACGGTTTCCCAGGTTTGCCGGACTTGTCCGGTTTCGTAAATTCCACAGGATTATCTGAATCAGTCCGTTTCACAGGGTTGTCCAAACCAGCCGGCTTCACCGGCTTAACATTTTTGTCCGATTTGACCACTTCCACAATCACTTCCACAGGTTTTACAGAATTGTCCGCTTTCGATTTCACAGACTTATCCCTAATCGGATAGGGCACAGCACGGACTTTGCTTCTACTCCGTTGCACTGTTTGCACAGAGGCTCGATCATCTCGAACAACACAATCACCAGTTTCCATCGCCTCGGGAGGGTCCAAGGTTTGTGTCGACACAGGAGACTGACTAGAGTCAGCCTCCCCCTCACCCCCCCTCAGACTCCTCCTCAGACTCACCACTGCAAAATTCACTGTCTTCACTTTCACCACTCTCTTCTTCTTCCTCATCCTCTCCTTCTACGTCATCTTCCATCTTTTCCGTCTCTTCACTCGCTGCCGTCGCATAGGGGGTTTTGTCCGACTTTTCAATTTCGGTGGTTTTGCCCGCGGGTGTTTTGTCCTAGGGGGTTTTGTCCGTGGGTGTTTTGTCTTAGGGGGTTTTGTCCGCTGGGGTTTTTGTCCGGATCCCACTAAACACCACTGGCATGACGTAATTCAAGATTTACAAAATATTTAGACCTACCGTACACCTTTTCAGAGCGAATTGAACCATAATTCATACCGTATGTATTGTAACTTACATATAGTTGGGTCTAACAGCGCCATCGACTGTACACTTATTAAATGTCCAGATGGCGCTGCTGACCTATAATATTTAACTGTCAGCAGCGCCATATGTAAATTTTAAGTGTATGCCTAAAGTCGAATGGGATCCGGACAAAACCCCCAGCGGACAAAACCCCCTAGGACAAAACACCCACGGACAAAACACCCTAGGACAAAACACCCATGGACCCTCAAAATTGAAAAGTCGGACAAAACCCCCATCTCACACAAAAATAGCTATTTCAACAGGATTTTTAAATTTTTAATATAGAAATTCATAAATATCTGTTCTCTTTGATCCTTGTCATTTTTGTGTATTTCAGCTATAAGAATTATTATTTTTCAAATTTGTAAGGAAAAGCTGGAGGGAAAATGGCTGCCCAACCCCTGGTACTTTAAAGCCCGGCGCACACGAGAGATATCAGCTGAGCTAACGGCCTCAATTGCCTGTCAGCTCAGCGGCTAGCTCTCTTGTTGTTTCAGGGCACACGGTGAGCAAAAGTTTCAAGAAATTGATTTCAGTTCCCGCATAACGTCTTCTTCAAGTCCATTTTGAAGAGTCGAGCGTATGAATCGAGTGAAAATAACATGCGATTCATTGGCCGGTCCGGTAAAACTGCTGAGCTGTTGGCTTGCGTTCGCCGCACACGCTGAGGATTTGGCCTCGCGAGGCGAAATTATCAAACAAGTTTGATATTTTCCCCCCGGCCTCGCGAGGCCAAAAACTCACCAAAAACTGCCCGCACACGAGAGCTAGCCCCTGAGCTGACCGGCAATTGAGGCGGTCAGCTCAGCTGATAGCTCTCGTGTGCGCCGGGCTTTACAATGAGAGTGGTGCACTCTATATGACATTTCTTGTGCTACATTTCTCCAAAAAACATTCCTGATAACGGTAAAGACGGTTGAATAAATCCAAACTTTTTGTAATATTTTTCACATGTCAAGATATGTGAAATGATCAGGACTTTATATTCTCATACAATTTACATAACAGTATCCAACAAAAACATTCTTTTCATTAAATACTTTGTTGTAAAAATTATTAACCTTCAAACTGCATTTGCAACGATAACGGTAAAGACAAATTCATTTTCAGATTTGGAAATTTAATCTTTAAAAGCAGTTATCTTTGCCAAAAGAAAAAGATCATTTACCATGTTATTTCTTTTATTGCTAATATGTGATGGGGGTTTTGTCCCGTAGGGGTTATGTCCAGTGGGAGTTATGTCCGGTGGGGGTTATGTCCGGTGGGGGTTTTGTCCTGGGGGGTATTGTCCACTGGGGGTTTTGTCCTACACCCCAGTCAAATACCTCAGATCCACAATGACTCAGACATGACTCAATGACCTGATGATATTGCATGTCCACCAGTCACTGACTGATGATCTAGACATGAAATAGGCAGTTAATCAATTTGTCGATCTGTCAGATGACAGGTTATCAATATTTGGTAATTTCTGAATATCTCGAAACAGAGCACACCTCCGGGTTTCTTGTGCGCGGTGATGACGGAATCTTGAAGTGGAACCTGATTTTCAATGATAAATAGACTTGTAAATGTTTTATTTGAACCCACATTTTCAACATTTTATTGAGCATTAATATGGTATTTTATGTGCCGGAAATTGCTCAAAATGCATTTCCTGCAATCTAGGACCCCGGAGCTTCCGAGGCCTAGGCGGCCCCACGACCCTCACCTAATTGTGCTGTGATCGTTGGTCGGGGCAATCTGAAATTGCTTCCGCCGCCCCTGTTGTGAACTCCCATGCTTATATTGAACTGGTCCATTCTTCGGGGCTCAAGTACGTAGAACATACAGACACTAAGGACAAACTCCATATCAAACTGAACCGATACCTGATTACGAAGAAACGGATTACGAGCTGATTACCCTTCGCTCATTCGCTTCTATACGATCTCTTCATTGGCTAACCCAATAAATACATTACCTGACATTTGTCGAGGAAAAATGAGTGCGCTAGGTTTGAAACATTGCCGCATTGTCAAGTGAGCCATATGAAATACACGCCTGTTCTATGTATGGCATGCATTTTAAGCTAGTTTTTACTTACTATGATTCCCTCGTTCCTGTATACACTTTTACAAGGAGCATCATCCAACGTGTTGGGCTCTAACCTGATTGGATCGACTGATATTTCTGCCTGGTTGGGTAAGGAGTCGACTGGAACGATTTGTATTTGCCCATTTTCAGGTTTGATGCACGAGGTGGTTGCGAGGTATTCCCAGTCAGCTTCTTCTTGCTTGATTTCTCGACCCATAGTATATTCTGTAAATTCTCGTGTTATTCCACTATCCAAGCAGTCACTCGAATCACGAGTATCAGTTTCCTGCTTAACAAACGTCGCAGTGATCAAGGAGCCCATGTCACGGTCTCCATCAACTGTTGTGTCCTTTTTGCACTCGATCAGGTGTTCAGATTGATTACAAAGCAGTGGATGCTCTATTGTGGCTCGGTTGGGCGGGAAGAGTTCAGATTGATGACAAAGCAGTGGGTGTTCCATTGTTGCTGGGTTGAGCGGAAGCGGTTCAGATTGATCACAATGCAGTGGATGTACTCTATAGTATTCCTGTGTACATCCTATAAAGTGGTCTGTTTATTACCACTTTGTCCAGGGTCGCCAGCATGCTGATGATAAAAGAAGACAAACAAAGTTAAGCTTAGTCACAGTACATTTACATTGTGTACCGGTTATGGTTTTTCTCAGTTATACACAATCCCAGTTACTAACATTCCTGTGGGCATAGTACTAGTATGGCTTGTCTTCTCACGGTCACGGTACAACGAATGAAAATGAATGGAACACAAATTAACGAAATGAAACCGTAAGTCGTATTAATTTCATTCACTCCCAAATATATATGAGTAACTCGCGATTCGGGTTATGCTTGAAATACAAACGATATTGAAAAAAATATTACGGAGTCTTTTTATTTAGCCTCTTCACAAAAGACTTTAGGCCGAGAAAAACTCGGTTAGTCGTCCAGGTTGTCATTAAAAGCTTTGATTTCTGGAGTTGATTATCGCAATGATGAAAAATTGAATGTTTTGCAGCTTTCAAGATTGTTATACTAACAACGAACCATATGGCTGTTCACAATGTAATGGCCTTGAACGTAACACGGGTGAAATATCAAACAACCAGGATAAATCTCGCCACAACAAGTGGGTCGTGACTTCGCGCGCTAAACCCGTTCCCGTCCAGTGCAAAACTACGAACTAACGGTGGTGGAAATCCGGAACAGCGCAGCCGGGCAGGGCTTCGTGTTTAGAATTAGTTCGCGAGCTAAAAATAGCTCACGTCAAAATATTTAGGAGAGGGTATTTAAAAGTCAGGCGAGTGGTTGCAATATAATACAATATAAAATGTGACAGTTTACGGGAGCTAAAATCACTCTCGTGACATGAATTTATGACATGAATGTTTGCGTGCAGGTGAGCTATCACTCGCGCTAAACACGAAGCCCTCTCTACGTTGGCGGAGACAGGGGTTGGTTGAAACAGTTTTCAGAAAGTGTACTCTAAAATAGAACCATTCTTCCCATCCCATGTTAGTACAGTAATCCGGGCTAGTAGGAACACGCCTCGCGTAATTGACTGGCATGATGAAAACAACGGCATAATGCCAGTGGTCTCCCTTGCCTTCAAGGAACGGACACAAGCGTCTGAGGCCTTAGACCACTAAAAGAGTTACATTTGTGGCAATGTTAACGTGGTTGTATCTCGTCGATTCCATACTTAAGTCTGGACTGCTATGTTTCGGCAATAAGTATTTTAATTGAAATGCTACAACCTGACGAACTTCATGGCGGGGGTGCCCGTCTCGATTTTGAGCTATACGCGCTCCCACAAATGGCGTCATACTTTTGGCTTTGTGAAAGCGGTGCAGACACCCCCAAATAATCCCTCTGGGCAACACCTTATTAGACCCCGATTTAAAATCAAACTGGTAGTTAAACCGAACACATATCATACTCCAAACAACTACCACTGGCCTTCAATTATTCGTCATGTGCAACAGACGGGTAATTTTTTTTTTTTAAACAATTCACTTCTCTAGAAGGACTGGCTGAAGACAATGGCCCGGTGCCGAGACAGCCTGATCCATGAGCAGATGGAACATCCCTACACCAACGCGTTTCGGTTGGTGTAAGTCTTCAAACTTAGTGCACGTACCTCGTACTGTCACGGGTGTTTAAAAAGACGTGATTAAAAATAATGCGCACACTGATGCAATCGATTCTGTAATTGGCAGGCATCTGTCGTGTTTGGGAAACGATGGAAATCTATCTGGTCTTAGCGTGGGAGAGGAGCGACCACGATAGCTCCTGAATTATAGAACATTGTGAGCTGACGTTTCATATAGACGAAAATCCTGTGACGTCATCGCTGTTTGTAAACAGAATGAGTTCTCTCAGCTTGCAGGCAAAATATTGAAAGTATCAAGGGAGACAACTCGATTAACATGAAAATTTATAGGCAGTCGTCCCGAATGGCTATCATTTATATTCGTGGTTGAGCGTCATATAATGATGCGAAATTTATGGATACGACTCATTTGTCACAAAACGTAAATTCGCTTTTGTAAACATGAGCAGTGTGACTAACGTCACAGGACCTACGAAGTAGAGTAGGCATTTGGACTCTAACGCGAACTGAACTCTTGGAAATCCCCACCCCCAGTTGAAATCCTGCCTATATTAAGATGGGCACCGCCCAAGTCAGAATCGCCAGTGATTTTCATCAAAAATCACCAGGAATTTTCATTAAAAGTAGATCAGATCAGAACGCCTTCATTCCAAAATTAAATAACGATCGCCGATTTAATTTTACAATTTTTTAACTAAAGGAAATAAATTGAATAATAAAGGTTCAGTAGATTTCAAGCTTTACGTGTGAAAATACATTTACATCTCTTAAATGGTTTTCAGTGCCCTTGTCCAGGATCAAAACAACTTTTTGAATCACATTATTTTCCCAACAATACAACAAATTTTTATATATAGTACTACAGTAGAAAGGTAGCATTTATGTAGTTTACGGTAATTCAACTCAAGACCAACACCTTCTCTGCACAAGATAATAATGCTTCTATGTCATTCTCCTGAGCATAACCGGTACAAAGACGAATAAATAGCGTGTCTACATCACATTGTTATCTAGATATACGAGACAACACGTTTTGGGTATTGGCAATCTGATGAATGTACTATTCCGGTTTTCTTGTTTCACATCATATTCTATGGCGGTTGATCGGTGATTTTCTTCATTGATAAACGTTAAACCACCTCAGCTTCGTTGTGTGAATCGGAATTGCATTGCTGTGACACACTAACACACCCCGTGGCAGTGATTCTGTATCACCTAATCAAGGAATCAAAATGGATCAAGATTTGAAATGACAAGAAAAATTTAGATATATTTTGTTTACACATGTAATTTTTTGTTTAAATCCTATCCAAGTGGATATATAGTTAATATTTAAGAGGTACAAAAACAACTCAAGTTATCAATTTTCACATCATGATCAAAGTTACTTTATCTAGTTAAATTCTACCAGAAGAAGACCCTTTAAACATGCCGTCATGGCTTTGTTTCACCCTCAGTAAACTTTTATCATTGTCGCTCACAGACTAATCTGAAGGATGGTACCACATCTTTCTTTCACCTGCTGGGTTATTGCACCAGGCTGACTTAATTGGTTGATGTAGGATATTTCACCATCAGTGGGTAATTTGACATGAATTTGAGACCTGATGTGGTCAGTGATGAAATGCTTGGATGTGAAATAGGATACACGTTGAAGGCCACAGTTTACATATATCTATAACAATATACTGAATTGTGTGTATTGAGGCTGCCATAGCGGTGTAGATAAATGCACTAACAAATGATGGAAAATTAGCATTTCCTGTTTCATAAAAACAATTACGGATGGGATATCCCACCACTGTGTTATATTTACAGTGAAACATACAGCCAAGTGTTCCCGATGGGCATGACAGTGTACTCGCTGAGCCATCAATTAACTAATAAAAAAAAAAAATTATACATCAAATTTTAATCAGAATTCGGTCAACTCAGAACTTGCTGGTAACAATGCCCTAATGCACGTTCATGCCAAAAATCATGGTTCTAATGTCAACGGTTTTCCTTATTTTGCCGACGAAAGTATTCGGATGGACTGACTCACTCATTACCGGACAATCTGTAGCCTACTTCGTAGGAATAAAATCTTTTCGTGACAAATCCTAAGCAAATGAACATTTTTGCAGTGAATAAACTGAGGCCTTTAGTTCGACATATACTTTACATGGCAGTGTGACTAACGTCACAGGACCTACGAAGTACAGTAGGCATTAGGACTCGAACGCGAACTGAACTCTTGGAAATCCCCACCCCCAGTTAAAATCCTGCCTATATTAAGATGGGCATCGCCCAAGTCAGAATCGCCAGTGATTTTCATCAAAAATCATCAGAAATTTTCATCAAAAGTAGGTCAGCTCAGAGCTTATTGGTAACAGTCTCCTAATGCGCCTTCATTCCAAAATAAATAACACTAGCTGATTTAATTTTACAATTTTTTAATTAAAGGAAACAGATTGAATAATATAGGTTCCGTAGATTTCAAGCTTTACGTGTGAAAATACATTTACATCTCTTTAATGGTTTTCAGTGCCCTTGTACAGGATCAAAACAACTTTTTGAGTCACATTATTTTCCCAACAATACAACAAATTTTTATATATAGTACTATAGTAGAAAGGTAGCATTTATGTAGTTTACGTTAATTCAACTCAAGGCCAACACCTTCTATGCACAAGATAATGATGATTCTATGTCATTCTCCTGAGCATAACCGGTACAAAGACGAATAAATAGCGTCTCAACATCAGGTTGTTATCTAGATATATGAGACAACACATTTTGGGCATCGGCAATCTGATGAATGTACTATTCCGGTTTTCTTGTTTCACATTATATTCTATGGCGGTTGATCGGTGATTTTCTTCATTGATAAACGTTAAACCACCTA
Organism: Hanleya hanleyi; assembly: GCA_036873755.1. NCBI lineage: Eukaryota > Metazoa > Mollusca > Polyplacophora > Lepidopleurida > Hanleyidae > Hanleya > Hanleya hanleyi. The sequence goes on from JAVTVY010021639.1 coordinate 62,760, forward strand.
GCTTTAACTAATTCTGCTAGGCTGTCTTCATTCAGACTGTACAGCCTACACAGTCCACAGAAAATACACCGCACACTCTTGTACTCCCAGCCTTATCACATTTGATGGCAAGTTTAGCGGGCTGTTTAATGTCTAAGCTAGGAAATGTTCCAGGGTAGTTGACAGGCATGCAATAATATACTATAGTATCTGCTATACAGGACACCGACCACTGTAATTTGATGTGACAAGCAGCATGAATAGAAACCAGCCTTATCTCAGTGGGCTTGGATATAAATCACTGTTAAAAACCACAAGGCACAAGAAACACGACTTATGGTGCTATATGTTTTGTTGACTGATATGCTTTTGTGCTATGCAATATACACACTGTTACTGAATTCAACTTTTGTGTTTGTTTCAATTACTTCAGTCATGTCCCTACACATCTACAGATCTGCACAAAATCACATTGAACATAGTCTAGTACTATAGAGAGGGTGGGAGGGGGGGTGTATCCGGGTGAGGGGGAGCTTCTACTACATGTATCTATCCCCAGTAAGTTTGTACATTGTATTTGGACAATTAACAGCAAAAATGACAACCTGCCGAAATGTCGCTTTTTCACTTTCTGCCGAAATGTCGTTGGTCGAAATGCCGTTGGCCGAAATGTCGCCTGCCGAAATGTCGCCTGCCGAAATGTCCTGACACCGGCTCGGATAGAGCCTCTCTCTCTCTGTGTTTGTTCCAAGGACAAGCGTTAATGATAAGGCCACTGATAAGGAGGTCCCGGGCTTCATGGTCATAAAAGGAACATGATACTGTTAAAGGCCACATGGATGGTATGTATCTATAACAATATACTGAAGTGTTAATTATAAATCTAATTTTAATCAGAATTATTTCAGATCAGAACTTGCTGGTAACAATGCCCTAATGCACGTTCATGCCAAAAATCAAGGTTCTAATGTCAACGGTTCTCCTTATTTTGCCAACGAAAGGATTCGGATGGACTGACTGACTGACTCACTCATTACCGGACAATTTGCGATCTGTAGCCTACTTCGTAGGAAAATTGAGCTATTTTAATGTTCATATTTCATGTCCTACGGAACCAAATTTGAATTTGAACTTCATTATTATCAGGTGCCTTATCTTCTTTGTGGGGCTAGGCTAATGCGACTATATATTTAGAAATAAAATTTGTACTAATGGTACGGTACCATTGTTTTTACAAAAAACTTTCGTATCCGTTCTGATCAAATTGTCATTTTCTATTCATTTGCTACTTAAGCACTCTAGTGTTGCCATGCCACCTTTTATCAGCCATGGCATACACCAAATATCGTTTTGATCCAAGGTTTTAGGTTATAAGGCGCCGTTTGTCACTTTCTGATTTAATCTACTGATTTATAAATATCGGGTATTTAGCAGTCGGATATATAAATGTGCATAAAATGAGCGTGAAATAAACACCGACTTTAGTCAATTTTAAATCCTATATCAGCGAATAAAATCCGAGAAATATTTATAAATACCTATATTAGATTTCAAGATATATATATCTCTCGTGTTATTTCTGGGATATAAATTCCTCCACAATATATATATATATTCCTGACAAACGATTTCTTATTTATATATCCGAGGTAACGTATCTTACTGATATATAAATATTTCAAAATGTGCTGTTGGGTATATATATATCCAGTCTTTGTCTAACTCCGGATTTACAAATACTGAACTGAGAAAGTCTCATATATATAGATATCCCATTGATAGTATGCTAATAGTATGCTGATGAGTCTCAAAAACCGATGACGTCGTCGGTTTTGGTGTTGGTTTAGATCATATTGTCTATTTCGTGTTTCAGGTGACAAAAGTCCTTGTGATCCGTGGGCAAGACATAATGAATACTAATAATAATAGCTTTCTATAAATTCTGTGCTTCTGCGAATAACGCTGGTTAAAAGTAAGAATTAAGTACCTGAATGAATTTGCCCGATAATATTCACAGATGACCCACAAATTAGCGTGTGTTTACAATACCACACACGAGAATCTGCGGAATGATTGAGCGGTGTTTGCCGACTTTTGGTACACTTGAAGAGGCTTAGTGTGACATCATCATTTTTGCGGTAAACGTATCGCAACTCATTAGCATATTATAACTGGGATATCTATATATGAGACTTTCTCAGTTCAGTATTTGTAAATCCGGAGTTAGATGAAGATGGATATATATATACCCAACTACACATTTTTAAATATTTAAAAATCAGTAAGATACGTTACCTAGCTACCGGATATCTATTGGTCCCAAACTATGTCCCAAAAATCTCAGCAAATCGTGTTACCGATACGCGTGTACAAGTAAACATCACAAGAAATAGCTGAAAATAATGATATTATTTATGATAATAAGTCATGGCCTCCATGACCCTGTCCCTGTTATACTGCATGTACTGAGATGAAAATATGTATTTAGGTTTTTATTCTATGGATGCGTTTGCAAAGGGAAGTTATCAAAACCTGTACTGTCGGGAATATCGCGAAAAACTAACGTCAAACTAACTTTTCCGATAAATATTACAAGGAAACTGCCGAAGAAAAAGAAATGATCTTTTATTTCATGACCCTATAATACTAGACAATAAATTTATGCATTTAGATTTTTATTTTACGGAATCCTTCTCGCGATTCGGGTTCTGCTTGAAATACAAACGACATTGGATAAAATATTACGGGGAATATTTATTTAGGCCTACCCTCTTCACAAAAGCGAGGCTTAATTATTTAGGCTGAAGAAAACTCGGTTAGTCATCCACGTTGTCATTAAAAGCTTTGATTTCTGGAGTTGATTATCGCAATGATGAAAAATTGAATGTTTTGCATTTTTCAAGATTGTTATACTTACAACGAACCATATGGCTGTTCACAATGTAATGGCCTTGAACGTAACACGGGTGAAATATCAAACAACCAGGATAAATCTCGCCACAACAAGTGGGTCGTGACTTCGCGCGCTAAACCCGTTCCCGTCCAGTGCAAAACTACGAACTAACGGTGGTGGAAACCCGGAACAGCGCTGTCTACGTTGGCGGAGACAGGGGTTGGTTGGAACAGTTTTTAGAAAGTGTACTCTAAAATAGAACCATTCTTCCCATCCCATGTTAGTACAGTAAACCGGGCTAGTAGGAACACGCCTCACACGACTGGCATGATGAAAACAATCGCATAATACCAGTGGTCTCCCTTGCCTTCAAGGAACGGACACAAGCGTTTGAGGCCTTAGACCACTACACTTGGTGAGTTAGGAAGGTACCCACTTGTGATCGACATATTGGTCATATTGGTGAAATACTGGTGGAGACTTTGTAATTTAGATGACGATAGCTTGGTAAAAATGGCCTATGGTGTGTCTGTGTCATCTCAACACAGCTGGTATACAAATATATGTGCCCTCCTCCAAAGTCTGGGGCTAACTCACTTGTGTGTTACTGCTGGACAGGTTTCTAAAAATAGAATGGTAGGAATGGTGAAGAAAGCTCTTCAAGAGCGTTTTCAGATGAACTAGAGAAATGAATTGGCTAACGACCGCGTGGAGACCAACCACGGCAATAAACTTCGAACATATAGAACATTCAAATCTGTATTTAAACCAGAACCATATCCCTGCATGTTAAAACGGGAAACCAGACGGAATCTTTGTAAACTCGGAATGAGCAACCATAGACTACAAATTGAAGAAGGAAGATATTTTGGTATGCCAATAAATGATAGATTATGCCGTGTTTGTTCAGGCGGAGTAGATGATGTGTCCCACTTCTTTATGACCTGTGCCAAATATTCGGACGATAGAGTTAAGTTTTTTGATTGCATAAGTAATATAAACCAGAATTTTAGACTTTTAGATAAAGTAAAGCAAATTTGTGTGGCTGATCAGTTGCGAGGACACAGACGTGATCACACTAGTAGGAGAGTTTGCTCAGAATTGTTTAGCTGTAAGAAAACAGTCTTTGGAAAACCTTAACACTCGGTATCTGGAGTAGGACTAACACGATAAGTGTTATTGTAATATGCGGTTGGCTGTCTTGTGCTTGGCCATGCAAAATTAGTGCTCCCGTTGACATTCCGGTGAATTTTAATTTTTTTTTTTGTGTGTGTTTGTGTGTGTATGGGTGTGTGTGTGTTTTCTGTTCATGTATGATTTTAATAGGCATAGGTGTGTATCTTGTTTTAACAGTCTTGAATGTCACAGATTATCTCACTGCCAACTGTGGCATTATGTATTTTTATGTACATATATTTATCATAGCAATAAACTATCTATCTATCCTAAATAAGCTCTACATCAAACCATTTGAAAGTAAATTAGATCATTTCTCTTCCAAACAGCAGCCGACGTGGATACAAAAACTCAATGCTGTCAATGTTCTTTTCTACCCTTCTTTCACAAAGATTAATTGAACCAAGGGACACAACCCATGTTTATGATGATCTCATTATGATCGTAGCGCCCATTAAGGGCAGGGCAGACAGCTTAATTTGTGCTCCTGTTACCATTTTAGTGTTTTCAAGAGTATTCTATGTGTGTGTGCGCGTTTGTGTGTACCCCTGTAATGCGGCCATAAATTAGGGCAGTGCTGACATGCGTCAATATGTGCTTTATTTTTTGTATATGTGTGTATATATGCCTTTTTATATATATATGTAACACTTATTTTAAAGTACCCTGTATCTTTATGTGTAATGTATGTATATGTATCTAAGTATAATACCTATTTATGGCATACAGGGTTCGTACACCTTAGGATGTCTGAAATTCCATGACTTTTCCATGACTTTCCATGACCAACTTCAGGAAATTCCATGACCTTTTCGGGCACACTTTCCCAGAAATGTGAAGATTTTTTACACTGAAATTCTTCATTGGTGGTGGATATCCTGCGAAGTCAATGCCATTATTTGTCTGCATGCCCTAATTTTAATATGCAAATGCCATACATAATTGAATCAAAAATGTCCCACAATAACAAACAACGGTGATGAAACTCGCAACTTTAAAAATTGGCTACTTTCAAATTATTTGTCACGCTAATTCCAGAAAAAACGCTTGTGTTCGAATTATATGTGACGCTTATTTTCATGGAAGATCCAAAATGGCGGACCGCTTCACCCTGATCACTGTGATCTATTGATAACCGTGTATTATGTTTGATATCTCTATCATAGTTCATTTAAAAGACTCGGGGCCATCCTTAAAAATATGTCAGTTGCGCGTAACCCGCCCTCTTCATCGACAAGCTACCAACCCCAAAGTTTTTATCAGCCATCTGTCGCGTAAATGTTTTTTATTTTCTTCAACTTCAAACAGTCCCTGTGTAGTTGTTGATGTTATTATAATTAAATTGCGTAGGTCGTGAATTTGTCCGCCAGAGTTGCAAGTTTCAAGAATGAAATACAAAGAAAATAGAGTCTACGAAACGAAAGAAAAATCTGCCTTCACGTTGTTGTTGTTGAAAAGCGATATGCATGTTTAAAACTTTTGTGCCTTACTTCCCTATTTTGAAAGTGAACTCTTCCAATTCAATTCGTCGGGAAGCCTTGTGGGGTTACAACACCGGGTCAGTGGAAGTTTCCATTACCGCAATAGGGACGATAGCCCGACAGTATTGCGACACGTGCCTGCAGTCAGTCGACCATATTTCCGGGCTAAATCTGTACCGTGGTGCCGACGTTTGGTTCATTATCCATCAAACACGAAGTAAAGATGAAATGTCCAGGGATGTAAAGGATTGAAAATACATACAAACTAAACGTCTAAATTTCGCATGTACAAGCCAAGTCCTGCAATGATGATCGGGTTGTATAGTACATTGACTTGTCTACAACGCCACTCGTTATGTGTCAGTCACCCAGCGATGAGATCAGGGTGCATATTTTATGTTCGTCCGCTTCATAAAGTTGATTCCTCGTTGATTATAAACTGGATTAACATGTTGTTGGAAACACTGACGTCTGTCATTTTATTACATGGAAATGTCTCTCTGGATTGGTGAGTGAATAAAACACCAGCATCAATGTCTGTTGACATCTCCCCATAGCACAAATGAAATACTCAACTACTCCCTTTTTGCAGTCAAAATGTATGAGACACATCATACAGATCTAAAGAAATCAAATAATGGCTCCCTCCACATAGGAGTTGTGCATAAACTAACTATTACGCCGAAGCCCTGACAGGGACAAGCAGAGGGAAACATTTATATCTTTGTCCTTCCAAATCATCTGTTTATTGAAGAAAATGAGACATCGAAAATATCGCCAACCACCCGTCGTACAGCTCATTCTCTAGCCAGATATCGTTGAACCGGCACTTTCCCGGCATAGCCTAAAGCTTTGTTAGTTTAGCCTGGTTTTTTTTTCACTTGCACGCTTCGATGAATAAACAAAATGGCGACCGTTTCACTACAGAAGACATCAAGAGTTATCGTTCTTGAATACGGTAATTTCGGGAACCTCGAAATAATCGTCAATGATCCACGTGGCAAAAGGTTTCCGATATTCTGCCGCGGTTTTCGTATAACGTAAACACCGTATGAAATTACCAAAGAATTCTAGATTTACCCCAAGTTCTTTTCGACCACGATTTTCGTTTGACAAGTTTAGAAATTGAAATTCAAACAAATACATGATGGACATTATATTGAGAGCAAAAAATACAAAATTTCATGACTTTCCCTGACCCAAGCTTAATATTCTTTATTTCCCTGACTTTCCAGGACCTGGAATAGGCAACATTTTTTTACATGATATTCCAGAAATTCCATGACCCGTACGAACTCTGGGCATAAAAAAGAATCTATCTATCTAACTACAAGAGTTACATTTGTGGCAATGTTATTGTTAACAAAGTTGTATCCCGTCGATTGCATAATTAAGTCTGGACTGCTATGTTTCGGCAATAAGTATTTTAATTGAAATGCTACAGCCTGACAAACTTCTTGGCGGGAGCTGCCCGTCTCGATTTTTAGCTATACGCGCTCCCACAAATGGCGTCATACTTTTAGCTTTGTGGAAGCGGTGCAGAGACACCCAAATAATCCCTATGGGCAACACCTTATTAGACCCCGATTTAAAATCAAACTGGTAGTTAAACCGAACACATATCATACTCCAAACAACTACCACTGGCCTTCAATTATTCGTCATGTGCAACAGACGGGTAATTTAAAAAACAAAACAAAACAAAACAATTCACGTCTTTGGCAGAGGTTGGCTGAAGACAGTGGCCCGGTGCCGAGACAATCTGATCCATGAGCAGATGGAACATCACTAGTGCACGTGCCTGGTACTGTCACGGGTGTTTAAAAAGACGTGATTAAAAATAATGTACACACTGATGCAATCAATTCTGTAAATGTCAGGCTTCTGTCGTGTTTGGGAAACGATGGAAATCTATCTGGTCTTAGTGTGGGAGAAGAGCAACCACGATAGCTCCTGAATTATGGAAAATTGTGAACTGACGTTTCATAACATGACTCGCGATTCGGGTTCTGCTTGAAATACAAACGATATTGAAAAAAATATAACGGAGAATTTTTATTTACCCTCTTCACAAAAGGCTTTAGGCTGAGGTAGTCAAGTACCAAGACTCTGATATGTTGATCAGAGTCATGCCGCGGGGTCTCCCGTGTGTCATTCAGGCAAATACACACCGTCAGAAACAGACCAGAAAATTACATTCACTCGCCCCGAATCCCCAGTTATCGTAACATATGGTCCTATCGGTTTAGAATGCCACCAATATTAGAAGTTATAAACACTTACTTGCACTCGAAATGCGGCAGAGAACAGAATGTATCCAGACCCACGAATCTGGCTGACATGTCATTTTCTTGTCTCCTCAAGTTTTCTGACAAGGTACGAGTCTTCACACAATGACAACATGTGATCCCGTTAAATTGCAAGACAATGGGTGGACTCCAGAGATTCCACGTTTCATCAAGGAATAGACCATGGGTCCGCTTTTCGGTCACCAATTGCTACGAAACTGTGGAGAACAACCAAGACTTGTGAAAAGACTCGTACCTGATCAGCGTTGTTGTTGTTGTTGTTTATCTGTAAATCCAATCTTAACTCGATGGGTATTTTCCACTGGTGCTACAAGAAAAAATCACATGGTGCTATATTCCCAGAATGCTGTTTGTTCTCTTCAGCGAACTCGAGTAGACAAGAAAATGACATGGCAGCCAGATTCGTGCTCTGGATACATTCTGTTGTCGGCTGCCGCATTTCGAGTGCAAGTAAGTGTTTGTAACTAACAAATTATATTGGCGGCATTTTAAACCGATATGACCATATGTTGCGATAGTGGGGATTTGGGGCGAGTGAGGATAATTTTCTGGTCTGTTTCCGACGTTGTTTATCTACCTGAATGACACACGGGAGACCCCGCGGCATGACTGATTAACAGATCAGAATCTTGGTAGGCCTACTTGACTACTGTCTGTTTCACATTACGCTGCGGCGAGGGTTTCTTGGATTTATCAGTTAATATAACACATTAGCTGTCGAAACTCACCATATATTCCAAACTCTATCTGTGCAATTATTTGCCATCAAAACTAGTTTCCTGACATGAGATATTGTTCAAGAAATCTCCAAGGTTTGTCACGTCCGAGCTACCGCATGTTGCAGACACAATCATGCCGATGACCGGGCAAGTCCATTTTCCGGAGAGTGGTAGCGTGCTAGGGGAGCTAATTCTTCCTTCTGCTTTCATTGAATAAATATGCCGGATGAGTTACTTCCCCTAGGGCTCTGCCTCTCCTGTGGGTGGAAATGGACTTGCCCGGTTGGTTTCACAGCAATGTACACACGCAATTTCCCCCGCTCTGGTCCAGGCCGGAGAGATGTGTTCTCCGGGCCGGATCACACCCGCTGGACGTCCGACTTTTTCACCGCACACTCCGGACCTGAGTCGGCGGAGAATGGACGGAGCACAACCGAGCGGAGACAATTGGGTGATGTGCATGTCCGGAGACATCCTCTCCCAGGGTGCTTTGCGCTACGCTGCATTTACCCCTGTAGGGGTCTCGCCATTTTTTACAGGATTCTTGTAAAACCAAGAACTGTTCTATCTGACTGTTTTACTGATCACAAAATGTATATTTATCTCGAAATACACTAAACAGTTATTCAGTGTATGCCAAAACGCCAGTTTCACACAGTTTGAAGGCAGCTTTTTGACAGATTACCGTAGAACTATATGTTGCGGAAATATATATCGGTGAGAAGCGACTGATATCAATTCGCCCAGTTAGACGGTCGTCATGTTCGTTTACTGTGGCAACAGATGACCTTGGGTCAACTCCGGTAAGTCCGTGAGACCCTTACAGCGCTACATGGAGAGGCGCGAAGCAGAACGTAATGGATGCCTGGTAGAGCTTGGTCCGGAGAATGAGCTATTAGGTCAAATATTCGTAGACATTGTTTCGCAATTTTCATTTTGGCCGAGCGAGAATCACGGCTGAAATCTCATTATTACGATATTATCGTTCATTTTTCTGTTATTGCATTCGAATACTATTGTATACCAACCCCAGATCATTTCTCAGTCTTCTTTTTATCAATGTTATCGGTTATTTCCATTATATTTCTCATTTCCCTTCTCGTCGTCTGGCGTTCGTTTCTTTCCGGCGAAACCCGAGACAGCTGTTCATCACGTGATCACAACAACAACAACAACAGTCTGACAATTTCTCCTCGTGGTTTGAATAAACCCACAAGTTCATGATCGTTCCCGTTATTTTGGGCAACCATAGGTGATCAGGAACTTGATGGATTTATCCATCAAACCATGCTTCTCTGGAATTACGAAAGCAGTACAAAACTAAAGGCAAGATTGACGGTGCAATATTTTTTCAGTTGAATGCCTTTGCATAAATGTAAATTTAGTTTACCAATAGGCCTAACCGACAGTTCCATAAATAATTGGTTTAGTCTTTTGTTGAACAATACAAAAGAACACAGCGTTTTAATAAGCATGTACTCCGTCACCACATGCAGAATATTTTATGATTCTTATAACATTAATAAGCCTAGAATTTGAAAAGCGAGGTTAGTCAATGTGGCAATCCTACAAAATAAATATTGTACCGTCGTGCTATAAGATGTTTCCTCACAAAAAATCACAGTCCAAATTATCTTGCAAATATTTATTTGTTTTTCAGAGAAGGTTCACAAGTAATCATGGTATTGACAAACATGGTACCGGTACTGGGTTTAGCTCCATTTTTAATGACAATACATGGGAAATGATAACCAAAAATTATTCTTATCCCGCTTGTTTCAAAAAACAAACTATAACTATATAGTTCCTTTAAGTGCCATTTAGAAGTTGGGAAGTAGATAAATAAACAAATTGCTTATGGATAACCTAGTATAATACTATTGTTATCATCCTATTGACATTTACTCAAGGAACTGTATATATACTGATTATTTACTTATTGATGTCATTGACTTGAGAATGATACTAGTACCTGTATCGAAACGTCGTCCTGAATAAACTGGAAGTTGTTATCCATAAGCAATTTGTTTATTTATATAACTATATAGCCATTATTATGAAGCATCAACGTACTACTAACATGCTTGAATGGATGATGTACGCTTTACTTCAAATTAAATTTAAATCAGACTGAACAATGGCATGGATATGACAGAAATTCGAAGATCATGAAACATAGAATTTTAATAACGTATACATGCATACATGTCGGTCTGTGATATGTAGTGATTCAAGAAGTTATCGAACAATTTAAATTACCGGTATGCTACTTAGAATAAGACGCGTAATAGTATGCTACATGTACTTAAACAAAATAATTTATCATAAGAAATTCGTTGAAACGGCTAATTACCGGTAGTGGAAATGCTGATTTGATTGATTGAAAGCATACTGTAGATTTAATTCTTTTCAAGATAGAGCTTGTATCACACAATCTAGGTACTGTAGCACAAAGGGGGAAAGTAAAAACAGTTGGAAATTTGCGATTCAAAAGGTAATTGCAATCCTCGATATAGCAATCTATGTTGAAAATATTATTAATCTACACATGTACAAAGCAACTGGTCATCTCGACGATGGTCTAGGCATGCTAGGTAGACACAGCAATACCCCGGTTTGCATATATGCGTACCAGTAATGATGTTTCAATGAGAGGTCCCGATATCCTACCATACCTGGTTTAGGTGTAGCTGTCCTTACAGTTCTCCCATGCTTGTACTTAGGAAGCACATAATTTGCCATCCTCATATTAAAATTTCCCAAGTAAGTAAATTACCATAACTTCTTATGTATAAAGTATATTTGACTGCTATTTCTATGGGGAAGCTGTAAGAATTACAACCAAAAGCCATCCAAGCAGAGTGTGAAATCACTGAAGCGTGAAATGGACTAAATTGTAGGATAACGAGACCTGCCAATTTGCGAGTAGGTCAAGCTCAGCATATGTAGTACAAGTTCAGAAATCTTGGTTATAATCCTTTAATCAAAAGGGTTAGAATTCAGTTTTATTTTATGATTTCACCTTGAATAGGTCAATGTCAGTCATCTTCATTAGGGTTATCGTGATAAACAAAAACATTGCTTGTGTAAATTTGAGAAAGCCGGCAGCTCTAATCCTCAAACATGTCAAAGACACATTGTGCTAAAGCATTTGACCATGGAAAATGAGTCAAGATTAATCATCTTTGATATAGATCTGGTTCACCACCAAGCTGCAGTATGTGTTATGAATTTGAATAGCCGGACTTTACTCCTTCAAAGATATTGTGCTAACATTAAATCTACATTCACTGTAAATTAGACTTTGAAAAAAATGTCACCAACACATGAGGTAACCAACACATGTTAAGATTCATCATCAATTTGGTAATGAAAGAAAATGTACTAGCCCACACGTCACAAACTAGGAGAAAAAGACATGTTTGATCTTGTTACAGTGCACAGTAAGTATGTGTATTAGTGATGAAATAAAATAATGTATGAAAGTGGGAAAAATAAATTTGAGGAAAACCAGAAAAAATGTTATTTTTCAGGTAGATCCCCATGACAGCCATTTATAGTTCCCCCATGACCTGTCACCATGAATGATGTTTTGTTCCATCATCATTACAGGAATAAAGAAAATGTCAAAGTTCAATTAAGCTTGCTGGAGCCATTCTAAGTGTAAAATCCCTGATAAGAGAAACTGAATATGGCCTTCCTTCCATTACATTCTCAATCTTTATCAGTATAAAGTCAGTTTCAGGTTTCTCAAGGTAAAATGCTGGGCTTGACCAGATCTCAGTTTTTACCATAACCTACATACATGCATATTCACTTGTCCCTCATTATGACAGTCGTATGTGACCTTTTCCTTTTTATTTCTATATGTACTGCAATTTAAAAAGTGAGTGAGTGAATAGAATTTAACGTCGCTTTCAACAATATTTCAACCATATCACGACGAACCAACTAAGCATCACCTAGCCCAGTTGTGTTCCTGCTACTTCAAAGAAGAAATCTTTGAAGCAGCATGGAACCAGTCACCCTCCATCCACCCTATAAAACACTGAGGACAGCACACAAGACACAGACAGGACGCTTACATGGGCAAGAAAGACAAGTGATATTACAGTGCTAGACATCACATTATTAAGTTCCTGTTGCTTCTCAGCAAAATGCATTGAAGCAACAGGAACCTGAACCCACCCAACCACCCGCTGCAATTTAAAAAAAGTTCAGTTGAACCCAAGATATGTCCTTAAACATCCACAGTAGACATCATGGCTAAACCCCCGAAAAGGAGAGAATAACCCAGGAGATAAATATGGTTATGAGCAATGAAGGGAAGCTAAGGAAAGTCATCAGGTTAGCTGATATTGGGATCATTCCACAGGCATGTGCTGTAATATTTTCTTACCATTCATTAGAAAATGGGTAACCTTAATGGTAACCTATAGAGGGTCTTCTAAAAATGAAATTGGAAAACCTCCAGAAGAATGGGGCCTACCATTCATCATTACAGCACACGCCTGATTTCTATATAAAAAACAATGTTTCAGGATATAGGATGATCAATTGTTTCAGCAAAATCTCTATGACAAGTTGCATTCGCAAGGAAATGTAGCTGTTTGAAGTTGTTCTTTTTGATGATCAAGGAGCATAACTCAGAAAAAAGTCAGATCAGGTCAAGGACATCTTCACATGTTGACGATATTGTGACTGTCAAATTTCTAAAGAATCTGACAAAAACTTGTGCGTTCACAAGAGAAGGCAGCAGATGGAACTGGGTTTTTTCACGCAGTTAGTTGAGAAGGTCACATGCACATCTTCACATGGTGATGACAATGTGTGGCGAATTTCAAAGGATTCCAGCAAACCTCTATGACGAGTTACGTATGGAAGTAGTTTTTTTGATGATCAAGAGGCATAACTCAAGAGAAAATGTCGAATCGGGTCGAAAAGGTCACATGCTCATCTTGACATGGTGAATAGGGTCGAAAAGGTCACATGCTCATCTTGACATGGTGAATAGCGTCGAAAAGGTCACATGCTCATCTTGACATGGTGAATAGCGTCGAAAAGGTCACATGCTCATCTTGACATGGTGAATAGCGTCGAAAAGGTCACATGCTCATCTTGACATGGTGAATAGCGTCGAAAAGGTCACATGCTCATCTTGACATGGTAATGTGTGGCAAGTTAGGAAAGAATCCAGCAAAACCTTTTGGACGAGTCACATTCACAAGCAAAACTGATGGAAGTATTTTTTTAGATGATCAAGTGGCTTAACTCTGGAAAAAATGTCAGATCGGGTCGAAAAGGTCACATGCACATGTTCACATGGTGAAGGTAATGTCTGGCAATTTGGAAAGAATTCAGCAAAATATTTTTCTCGTGTTGCATTCACAAGAAGAGTTAATGGATGGACGGACAGATGATGCCATACCATAATACATCTCGTCAAAACTGACGGGCATATAAAAATTTGTCATGAACCAAAGACATATATGTATAGGAATTTCAAATCAGTTCAAATCATTAGCCGACATACTTTAAAGAGGTAGTAGCGTGATTTTAGTTGTTCGGGTAAACTGAACAGCATGATCACTTGCAACATTTGCCAAAAGATTTTCAAGTATTGAAATCTCGTATTTCATATAGGGATCAATATTGTCAGATTCTTCAATTCGGTCTAGTGAACAACATGAAAATGGGAAATGACTGAGATGACGTCGGATAACGTGATCAGGTATCCATGACGTCACATTAGAAGCCGCCACAGTGCGATAAAAGTTCTAAGATCGAGTATGACGTTGCAAAGCATCACGCTCGGAATGCCAGTGCGCGTTTTCTGACGTCATCTCAGGCACTGGAGCCAAGTGCAGGTGCTGTTACGTTTTTCAGAGAATGTCAGAAGTGTGATTTCAATGCCCGTGATATTAAAAAATGAGGTCACAGAAACACGTTCACCATAGTTGCTTTCAACTACTGAATAACTTTTATCGAAATATGTTATTTGCTGAATATTTTTTAAATGACGCTTTTACCTCTTTAATTACTACAAATAATTCGACAATTACTTCCCTGTTAAATAAAATTGTGTCATCGAAGTGTTCATGATAATTGAAGAGTGCCAGCTGAAGATTTTAAACGTTTCAAAACGAGGTATTTGGTGCAAGAGAATTATGGATTAAGAATACTGATCAGCGATATGGATTTGATATCTTTGGAACATCATGGTGTCCTACCAGCATCATTGAAAACTGTTGACTGCTTCTCTCTTGTAGAAACCTAGCCTATGTGTATTATATACCGGAAAACATGTACTATGATTTTGTTCTTAATTTGGTGGTAATGCAATTATATAAATTAGGATTTTGGATTATGAATGCGGAAATTCTTTTAATGGATGACGGCTGAAGGTTGAATGATGAACTAGACGATAAAAGGCGTGAAACAGCAACATGGCCCATGTTACATCACACCGAGGTTAGGCAACAAACCATTGGAAATGCTGTACTATTTTACTCACTGAGTTTTACAGGTGATAATTTCTGTTTGCAAATGTCTCCTCAACTCTGAGACAATAACATTTTCGAAGTTGTTTGGATTTTCAGTTTATTATTTTCCAGTTTTTGCAGTACAGCCAAAGTTAAAGCATTATGCGATGCCCAACCTTGACCCGACGTCACGTGGGCAAAGAAGTCATCTCATGCCTTTCATGGCTAAAGAGCTTGGGACTGTGCTATTGAAGGAGGTCCATTTAGTACCTCATTTTTTTGGCCATGAGAGAGAAGAAAAAGACTTTTTTAATGACTGACAGATCAGAGGATCAAGAAAATGAACATATGATCAAACATTACCACATGTAAAATGTTGAACAATTTACTATTTAGCATATGAATACAAAATTTTCCATGGGTGAAGCCTAAACAGTGTGGCTCAAAAACAAATGAAAAAACACATGTCCACATCAAATACATTGTATCAGTATGGATTCATAAGTCTTTAAGTCATTGCTGGAGCCAAGAGGCTGAATTGTTCATGATAAAGCTGATGATGACTCGTTGAGTCTGCACATCTGTAGGTGCTAGAGGTACGGTACGTGTAGTAGCTTGTTTTTTGGCTGTCTTCCAGATCTCTCTATCATTCTTTCAAAGAGTCGGAAGACCACTTGGAGGTGTTGATTTTGAAGCCACTCCTGTAAATTTCAAATACATATGTCAGTATTTAGACATACAGCCTCAATAGCCTCAATAGCCTCAAACATCAACCAAAGAATATATTTACTGTTATTATGAATATCATATTAAAACAAATTAACATGCAAACCGTGTAGACTGTCAAAATTAAGAACCCAGGTGAGATATGATGGTAATGAGAAAAGGTAGATGTTGGGATAATGGCAATACCCCCAAGGCGAGTTTTTGGTGGAGAAGGGACAACCACAATTTCAACATTGCCAGGTGGTACTACCTAAGCCTTTAAGGATCAAGCTCATTTAGAATTGGTTTGTGGAGGAAGTATGAGTACCTGGAGAGAACCACTGCCTGTTGGCAAGTAACTGGCAAACTCTCAAACATGCACCGCCCTAAAATGAGTTAATGGTTACACATTGCATACAGTTTCAAAGAACTATGACAGTGGTTTTAACAAACAGATGGATATTTAATGTGGTTGCAAAAGATAACATGCATATCTATGATTCTGAAACCAAATGTCTCCAGGGGCCCTCTGGTGCATGTGTGAAAGTTTGGCAAATACTTGCCGACAGGCGGTGGTTCTCTCCAGGTACTCTGGCTTCCGCCACCACTAAAGATGGCTGTCACCATATGAGTGAAATAACCTTGTCGAGTATGACGTTAAACCAATCCCCTGTCCCCACCCCACCCTCCCCCCCCCCTTTTCCCATCCACTGCTATCTAACATCCAATTCAAAATTTCAAAGACTTGAATGGCGTAGTCATGTTAATAATGTAGGCATAAAGCATGATAAAGCATGTTCTCATCAGTGTGATTTTAACAAATATAGCAGTGATTGTGTTAATTATTCGATTAGCATGATTAGTGAAATAATTTTTGTACTCATTTTAGGAGCTTTACTAAATATAACAACAGTAGGTTAGTTTTTCAAGAATCTATTCATTATAATCCATACATTAAAATACTTATGCGCGGTTTTGGCATTTACTAATAGAACGTCAGGTGAACAAGGGAGACAACTCATATGGATTCATTTTGCAGTTTTCAAGAAATAGTCCACCGGTTTCTCGCATGTTTTACAGACCGTATTTACTCAGTAAATGTTATGTACATCAGGTAGTTTAATACTATTACAGATAGACTAATGTGTGCAGTTTAGCACCGTCATTTGATGGAAACAGTTGATGACTGGCCGGAAGTCATGGTTCACTACGATTGACAAATTTGTCTAGCATGCATACTGTGTATCCCCCTGACCTCCGTGTCAGTCAACTGTGAAAGAGGAAAACCGCTGCATTTCTGTGTGTAGGAAATCAGTGATATGCAATACAATACATCAAGAGACATGCACGTTTTCAGACTGTGCCTATAATATTCACCAAGTATTGGTGAACCATATCAAAGGTGTAGGAGGGGTTGCGTTGACAAGATATCATTTAAAGATGTAATCAGCCTCGAAATCGATGGATTTTGTAAGCTCTCCCCTGTGCTTTTTTAGTAGGGAAGATTACTAAAGCATCATATGTATTATATTTGATGATAGTGGGATCGCCATACACAACGACTGCAAGAATATCTTGTCGGATAAATTTGTAACTCTGCTCGCTTCGACGGGTTGTCTGTTTCGCCATTGAGTGTGTGTTGAGAGCTGGAAGGAAAATGACGTACGAGTGACGTAGCGACGCTCAAGAATCTGAATGCTGAACAGCTGCAGCCGTGAGATAACGTCATGGCTCGTGCCTAAGATTCGGTAATGTCGCATAGCATACGTTGACAGAATGCACCACACGTGTATACGCTTGTTGATAGGGTCGTGGAAAAATAAACGGCATGCCATGTCGTTTATTTTTAATGATCAATTTCTTCTATTTTCTCGTGAATGGTAGAAACAAGTTTAGTTTTTTGTGGCCAAATGTGTTTCATTTTGTACCGGTTATAACATTTGTCACTTTCGCTGAGTTTGAGAGACATCCGATCGATTTCAGCCTAGATTTGAGGCTGATTACATCTGTAAAGGGTAATAACTCAGTAAAGAAAATTCATCCGTCAATGGGAAGAACACATGCACATCTTCAGACTGTGTCGATAATATTCACTAAGTATCGTGTGAATCGTATCAAAAGTGTAGGAGGGGTTGCGTTGAAAAGCCGGATGGACGGACGGTCAAACAGTCGGTCAGACATCGACAGATGGACGGACAGACTTTCGTGGCTATCACTATATCCCCTGGGCATATATGCAGAGGGAATAAAAAGCACCATCTATTGCTCATTTGGGGTACAAAATTTTAAGAGCCTGTGGATTGTTCTGGTAGGTTAAGGCACTTGCAATCTAATGGTTTATTGATCACATATATTCTAGGTGTATTTGCCTTTATCCTATATAGTATAATTTACCAATAGGCTAGAAAGTCCCTCTCTTGGAATGACGTTATTAAAGAAATGAAGCTCGCAAAATCTCAGATGCACGTGAAAGTATATGAGAATCTGTACCTTCAAACGTAATGGGAGTTTTTTTTATAATTTTGAGTTGGATGTGACAGCAAATCTGGTTTCTAGCCTATAGCGTATCATGTATTCAGGCATATATATTCAGTCTATACTAGATATATGTATCTGGTAGTTATTTTTAATGATTTCCTGATTTTGGGGTCACAGTGACCTTGACCTTTGACCTTGACCTAAATATTGGTACACGGCACATCATCTTCCGTCAGTGTATCAATGCACACAAAACAAGCGTTCTGAGAACCCCAACATCTCGCCTTGCGGGGTCATCCGCCGAAGCTGCAGCAGTATTGAAAGCATACATGTAGAGCAAACAATAACGTCTGGAATAGGTGATGTGGTATAGACAATAATGTCTGGAATAGATTATCTGGTACAGACAATAACATCAGTCACATGTGGGATTAACGGCATATAAGTTAATCCCATGTAGGATGGATAGGTCAGTGCCGTGGGATCACTGCTGCATAGGGCAGTCCAGTGTGAGATTACTGTTGGATATGTCAGTCCCATGTGAGGTTACTGCTGGATAGGCCAGTCCTGTGTAGGATTACTGCTGGATGGACCAGTCCCGTGTGTTATTACTGATGGGTAGACCAGTCCCGTGGGATTACTGTTGGATAGTCCAGTCCCAAGTGGGATTACTGCTGGATAGGCCGGTCCTGTCTTGGATTACTGCTGGATAGATGAGTCTCGTATGGGATTAATGCTGGATAGGACAGTCCCGTGTGGGATTACTGCTGTGCAGATAGGCAGTCCAGTATGGGATTACTGCTGCATACGGCAATTCTGTGTGGGTTACAGCTGGGGAGGCCAGTCCCGTGTGGGATTATTGCTGGATAGGCTAAACCTGTGTGGGATTACAGCGGGATAGGTCAGTCCCACGTAGGATAATGACTGGATAGGTCAGTGCCATGTGGGGTTACTGCTGCATATTGCAGTCCAGTATCATATTACTTCTGAATAGGTCAGTCCCGTGTGAGATTACTGCTGCATAGATAGGCCAGTCCCGTGTGGGATTATTGCTGAATAGGCCAGTCCGATCTGGGATTACTGCTGGATAGGTCACTCCCGTGTGGCATTACTGCTGGATAGGCCAGTGCCATTTGGGATTACTGCTGGATAGGTGAGTTCTGTGTGGGATTACTGCTGGATAGGCCAGTCCCAAATGGGATTACTGCTGGATAGACCAGTCCGGTCTGGGATTACTGCTGTATAGTTGAGTTCCATATGGGATTACTGCTGGATAGGTCAGTCCCGTGTGGCATCACTGCTGGATAGGCCAGTGCCATTTGGGATTACTGCTGGATAGGTCAGTCCCGTGTGGGATTACTGCGGGATAGCTCTGACCTAGGAAAACATGAAACATGTCCACCAAGATTTATAACCATCTCACAAAAGATTCAACAAACTTTCCATGTACAGATGTAAATTTTTGCCCAACAAAAACCTTATCAATGGAAACGTACAAAGTCTAAACTGCAATAATTAGGACAAAAATTCATATTTAATGTCATATTTCTTAAATAGCACATCCTCAAATCACATTGAACTTGGGTAGCAAGTGTCAAACTCATCCAATGAAAGCTGACAGCTTCAGAAAACTTTATCATTGGCAAATTACTTAGACAAAACCCTCAAAATTTGAACAAAAAATTAATATTTCATCTCCTAAATGGCACAGGTACATCCTCTAATCATAAGAAACATGTGTACCAAGTTTCATAATCATTCAATGACAGCTGACAACAGCAGCAACTGTGATGTACAGATGTACATGTGCACTTCAGCTAAACGCAAAACTCTTATCATTTGCCATAATTTGGAGAAAAATTAATATTTCATATCAAAAATAGCACACGTACATCCTCTAATCATAAGAAACATGTGTACCAAGTTTCTTAATCATCCAATGAGAGCTGACAACTGCAGTGAACTTACCATGTACATGTATACATGTAGAGGCCTACATGTACAATTCACCTAAACAGAAAACTCTTATCATTTGCCATAATTTGGACAGATATTAATATTCCATCTCAAAAATAGCACAGGTACATCCTCTAATCATAAGAAACATGTGTACCAAGTTTCATAATCATCCAATGACAGCTGACAACTGCAACAAACTTTCTAAGTACAGATGTACATGTGCACTTCAGCTAAACGCAGGCCTTCAACTGGTCCCCAGTGGAAATATAGGACAAAATATAGGACTTTTTTCTTAAAAATACAGGACAGATATAGGACATTTTACCGAAATTATAGGACAAATATAGGACAATCTGCAACTTGGCATTAGTTGCACATTAGCAGATTACCTACCTGAAAGAAACAAAGAAGTGTGCTTCAAGCCTTTCTCTGATAACCCACCATATTTATCACGAAAGACTTCGTACAGTCAGCATCGTCTGAGGATGCCATGGTGGGAAATCAGAGCAAGGCTGTGTGACAAGCGAAGTCAACAAACACCTGGAAATATACTCATGAAACCAAGTACAGGGGTTATTCTAGCCCTATTTTTAATCGTCGTAATCCCGATTAAAAGTTCTCAAAAATGGAGTTTTGGGAAAATTTTCAAATTGAAAAATTCAATTTTTTTTCTCATTATTCTGATATTTGGCGTGCGAAAAAATATTAAGTTCCTCCTCATATTTACTTGTCAGTGCGGGTATGTCATTGCTGCGTTTACTCTCGACAAATACAGTTTTCTTTGACACAGTTTAACCCTGGTGTTGTTGTTCACAATCGCTACATGCATCTGGGAAAGCCGACCGATCTCTCTTAGGCACTCGTTGATTGGACCACTGTTGGTGTCCTATCTGTTACGGCCTAACATGATACGAAATCTTTTGAAAAGTAATTAAACGCAAAACAGTTCTGCTGGTAAATGAAATAATTATATAATTTCTGCGTTTATCATGAAGGGCCAGCCACAGTAGTTGGAATAATATTAGAATACTGATGCTATTGCATTATTTCATAGCTACCTTTCTCTGTTCTACCTTTATGGAAATTTAGGTATGTCTTGTATGTCGGAATGTCTTGTTAACAAAGAATTTTAACGCGATTTTAGGGAAGATGACGTACGGGTTTCTAGTGGTAGAATATTCCATAATTTCGGGCCATAGTAGCGCAGTGAGTTTATTCCAAATCTTGTTGATTTCACCCGAGGTACATTAAGAGATCATAGAAAACTTCATGTACCTCGGGTGAAATCAACAAGATTTGGAATAAACTCACTGCGCTACTATGGCCCGAAATTATGGAATAGTCTACCACTAGAAACCCGTACGTCATCTTCCCTAAATATTTTTAAAGCTAAATTAAAATCATTTAAGTGGATCGCGTGTAAATGCCAGATGTGCAAGGCATAAATCCATTCTAATACTGTGATATTGATTATTATACATGTATATTGTTTTATTACCTTGTTTTATAGTCGACAAATAGCCATCTGTGCTAATGTTTATATTTTTGTATCAGGTTCAACTTTAAATAAATATTTGTATCTTGTATCTTGTTGTATCTTCTCCCCCCCGCCCCCCCCCCTTTCCAATTTTTTTTTTTTTTTGACTGTGTTTTTTTTAGGGGGAGGGGCGGGTGGGGAGCTTAGCATGTCCTTTTGTTCCAAGTTCCTCTATCCAACACTCTTCTGAGTTGCATAATAAAACCACACTGGTGGTGCGTGCTAGTCAAACCCAAAGAATGGAGAAATAAAGAACATACAATTCAGCAGCTTCAGTACCTATTCTTTAGTTATTTCAGTGTGCATCATAATTACAATATCGATGAATAACTTGAATATAATGTTTCTTGAAACTTTTACCTATGAACAAGTCTGAAATATTGAGTTTCATATCTTTTACTATGAAAAAGTCTGAAATATTGAGTTTATAGAGATAAATTGAGATTATCTCTTTTCGAAAATTGAGCATATTAATAAATTTTGGGCTAGAATAACCCGTCCCTGAAGTAATTTAATAATTTGAAAGAGACTCAGGGCAAAAATATAGGAAATATAGGACATTTTTCAGAAATATAGGAAAATATAGGACAACTAAAAAAATATAGGACATATAGGACATAATTGAAGGCCTGTTTAAAACGCAAAACTCTATCATAGGGATTTTAACATTGGAGCACCGCAGGGGTAGTACCCCCAAGTGGAGTACCCACACCCCATCTTTTTTAAATATTTTTTCTAAATTTTTTTTTGAATTTGCTAAACCAAAAACCTTATCATTTCCAGGCCGGGGACACTGACGATGACATCGTCTTTCCCCCCTCACAATATCTCCCCTTTACTTCGTACGGCGAGATAAAAATCATGATTTTTATGAATTTCATGATTTTGGGGATCACAGTGACCTTGACATTCGGCCCTGACCTACACTTTGGTATGCGACACATCATGTCCCCCTAATGTATCTACTGACAAAAACAAATATAATTTTTAAAGATTTCTTGATTCACAGTGACCTTGACTATTGACCTCGACCTAAATTTTGGTACATGACAAAAAATCACAATTTGTAACAATTTCACGATTTTGGGATCACAGTAACCTTGAATTTGACCTTGACCTACATTTTGGTATGTGACACATGTCCCCCTAATGTATCTACTGACACAAAAAAAATGTTATTTTAATCATTTCCTGATCTTGGGGTCACAGTGACCTTTGACCTTCAACCTTGACCTAACTTTTGGTATGCGACACTTCATTTCCCCCTATTGAATCCACTCACAAAATTTAGAAATTTTTAATGATTTCCTGATTTTTCGGTCACACTGACCTTCGACCTCTGACCTCCATTTTGTATGCAACGCATTGTTCCCCCCTAGGGCATACATTCACCAAAAATTAGAAATGCAGATAGAAAACTGTCAATGATTTTCTGATTTTAGGCAAGTGACCTCTGACCTCGACCTCAATTTTGGTATGCGACACATCGTCTCCACCTAGCGTATCCACTCAAAAAAAAATTGCAACTATGGATAGAAAACATTCACAGATAGACATCGGACACGAACACTTCAGTGATTTTCTGTTTTTTAGGCCAGTGACCTTTGACCTCTGTAGGGTATCCACTCACCAAAAATTGGAACTCTAGATAGAAAAATGTTCCAGATATAGACCGGAGACGAGGGACGGACAGACAGACAAACGGACAGACGGACGGAAACCGCCATCACATAATACGTCCGCCTTTTGGCGGGCGTATAAAAAAGCAATCAGAGTTTGCTTCAAGTTTGGAGCACTGTTACATGTAATTGCTTTGGATATTGCATTTAGTATGTGATGTACATGCACTTCTGGAGATGGAGGGTGGGGCTCATTTCCCTTGGAGTTGGTTCGTCATGACAGGACTAAAATACTGTTTAAAGGGATGTTAAATTTAAAGGGATGTTAAATCCTTTTCACTAGCTCACTCACCCTTGGAGTGGGCACAATGCCCTGGGATGGGGGAAGGGTGATGGATATGTCCCGTAAATCTACAATGAGTTGGGGCTCAGTTCCTTGAGGGTGGGGACACTCATGGGGGTAATGGATGTGTCCCATGAGGTTAATGGGTGTGCAAAGTTTGGGAGATAGAGGATGGACTCAGTATCATTAAGGGGGTGGGGATGTAAACTTATATATATATAAGGTGGGGTTAGAAAGGAGTTGTCTTGAATGGGGTCCTTGAAGGGAAAGACAGATTACAAACAGTTAAAGGTGAAATGCAAAGGCTTTTAGATTCTCCTTGCTCTCCAGTTATTTGGAAATTACGTCACATTGAATGTTTGAATGCTGCAAGTGGAAGGAAAAAAACTATAATTACATGTATATATTGATGTAATACAATCAAGTGTTACCCTGAATAGGCTTTTACCTTTCACAGAAATTTCAGCATTTGGAGGGTACGATTCAACCTATTTTACTGTACTTTAACATCATGGAGGCATAACAGAGCTGTTTCTATGGCTATGGCACTGACTTGCTCAAATCCTGAAATATTAAAAAGAGTATTTATACACGTTACAATATTTTTTCATGATAATCAATATTCACCAAAAAGGAAATGTATTTAGCCCGCTACAACATGTTGCATGAAACAAAAGAACTGTCAAGAGGAAAATTGTTGATTCTCAAAGGAATCAGACGGTGGAGTTGGCTAAAATATGATGTATTTAAACTCATGGGGTTTTTGTTAAATTCATCAGAGTCTGGTCTTATGTTTGGAGCGCTGTAATCTCTTGGGTATTGCATGTAGTAAGTGAGTGAGTGAGTGAGTAGGATTTAACATCGTTTTCAACATTTTTTTAGTCATATCATGACGGTGCCTACATGTGCCAGAACACGAGTGTCCACAGTTCCTATTATCCTGGACACTGATCAGCCCAGCTAGTAATCTTCATCAGTGTCTGGTCTTAAGTTTGGAGCACCGTAATCTCTTGGGTATTGCATGTAGTAATATGTGATGTACACATGGCAGTATGACTAACGTGACAGGACCTATGAAGTAGGGCAGGCATTAGGACTCCGACACGCACTGAACTCTTGGAAATCCCCCGCCCCAAGTTCAAATCCTGTCTATATTAAGATCGGCACAGTCCAAGTCAGAATCACCAGTGATTTTCATCAAAAATCACCAGAAATTTTCATTAAAAGTAGGTCAGCTCAGAACTTGCTGGTAACAGTCCCCTAATGCACCTTCATGCAAAAAATCAAGGTTCTAATGTCAACGGTTCTCCTTATTTTGCCGACGAAAGAATTCGGATGGACTCCCTCACTCACTCACTGACTACCTGACAATTTGCAGATGATACACGTAGCCTACTCCTGTAGACTACATAAAAGGAAATTATGTACTTCTGTGACTAAGAATTGTTTTCAACTGATCTGAAGGGGGTCCCAACTTTTGTAGCACAAAGGAAGGCATTTGATGAAAAAACATGCAAATGAACAAAAACTACCGAGCTGTCAGGATTTAAATGCAATTAATTGGGAAAGTTTTCTTTTAAAAGTTTTTCAATTTGATGATATGCATGTACCAGTCTCGGTTTGAGAAATTAGGTCGAGGTCACTCATCATCAAGGTCACTTAGGTCAAGGTCACTGGTCCAACATCAGAATCAAGTGTAGTGTATGATCCTTTGAGATACTATGGTCCATGC
>JAVTVY010021641.1:0-85578 GCA_036873755.1 Hanleya hanleyi
TTTCTCAAATTTGTTACGCAGGTTCCCCTTGGGGTCTAGTTGTGCAAGAAACCTTTTTTGGTCCAATTCGAAAATCCAATATGGCCACCAGGCAGCCGTCTTGGATTTCCCCATGAACCTTGTTATCGCGATTTCTCAGGAACTACTGCATGGATCTTTCTCAAATTTGGTACACAGGTTCCCCTTGGGGTCTAGTTGTGCAAGAAACCTTTTTGGTCCGATTCGAAAATGCAATATGGCCGCCAGGCAGCCATCTTGGATTCCCCATGAAACCTTGTTATCGCGATTTCTTGGGAACTACTGCATGGATCTTTCTCAAATTTGGTACATAGGTTCCCCTTGGGGTCTAGTTGTGCAAGAAACCTTTTTTGGTTCGATTCGAAAATCCAATATGGCCACCAGGCAGCCATCTTGGATTTCCCCATGAAACCTTGTTATCGTGATTTCTCAGGAACTACTGCATGGATCTTTCTCAAATTTGGTACACAGGTTCCCCTTGGGATCTCGTTGTGCAAGAAACCTTCTTTGGTCCGATTCCGAAATCCAATATGGCCACCAGGCAGCCATCTTGGATTTCCCCATGAAACCTTGTTATCGCGATTTCTCAGGAACTACTGCATGGATCTTTCTCAAATTTGGTACACAGGTTCCCCTTGGGGTATAGTTGTGCAAGAAAGCTTTTTTGGTCTGATTCCGAAATCCAATATGTCCACCAGGCAGCCATTTTGGATTCCCCCATGAAACCTTGTTGTCGCGATTTCTCAGGAACTACTGCATGGATCTTTCTCAAATTTGTTACGCATGTTCCCCTTGGGGTATAGTTGTGCAAGAAACCTTTTTTGGTCCGATTCGAAAATCCAATATGGCCACCAGGCAGCCATCTTGGATTTCCCCATGAAACCTTGTTATCGTAATTTCTCAGGAACTACTGCATGGATCTTTCTCAAATTTGGTACACAGGTTCCCCTTGGGGCCTAGTTGTGCAAGAAACCTTTTTTGGTCCGATTAAAAATCCAATATGGCCACCAGGCAGCCATCTTGGATTTCCCCATGAAACCTTGTTATCGCGATTTCTCAGGAACTACTGCATGGATCTTTCTCAAATTTGGTACACAGGTTCCCCTTGGGGTCTAGTTGTGCAAGAAACCTTTTTGGTCCGATTCGAAAATCCAATATGGCCACCAGGTAGCCATCTTGGATTTCCCCATGAAACCTTGTTATCGCGATTTCTCAGGAACTACTGCATGGATCTTTCTCAAATTTGGTACACAGGTTCCCCTTGGGGTCTAGTTGTGCAAGAAACCTTTTTTGGTCCGATTACGAAATCCAATATGTCCACCAGGCAGCCATTTTGGATTTCCCCATGAAACCTTGTTATCGCGATTTCTCAGGAACTACTGCATGGATCTTTCTCAAATTTGTTACGCAGGTTCCCCTTGGGGTCTAGTTGTGCAAGAAACCTTTTTTGGTCCGATTCGAAAATCCAATATGGCCACCAGGCAGCCATCTTGGATTTCCCCATGAAACCTTGTTATCGCGATTTCTCAGGAACTACTGCATGGATCTTTCTCAAATTTGGTACACAGGTTCCCCTTGGGGTCTAGTTGTGCAAGAAACCTTTTTTGGTCCGATTAAGAAAATCCAATCTGGCCACCAGGCAGCCATCTTGGATTCCCCCATGAAACCTTGTTATCGAGATTTCTCAGGAACTACTTCATGGATCTTTCTCAAATTTGGTACACAGGTTCCCCTTGGGGTCTAGTTGTGCAAGAAACCTTTTTTGGTCTGATTCCGAAATCCAATATGGCCACCAGGCAGCCATCTTGGATTTTCCCATAAAACCTTGTTATCGCGATTTCTCAGGAACAACTGCATGGATCTTTCTCAAATTTGTTACACAGGTTCCCCTTGGGGTCTAGTTGTGCAAGAAAGCTTTTTTGGTCCGATTCCAAAATCCACTATGGCCATCAGGCGGCCATCTTGGATTTCCCCATGAAACCTTGTTATCGCGATTTCTCAGGAACTACTGCATGGATCTTTCTCAAATTTGGTACACAGGTTCCCCTTGGGGTCTAGTTGTGCAAGAAACGATTTTTGGTCCGATTCGAAAATCCAATATGGCCACCAGGCAGCCATCTTTGATTTCCCCATGAAACCTTGTTATCGTGATTTCTCAGGAACTACTGCATGGATCTTTCTCAAATTTGGTACACAGGTTCCCCTTGGGGTCTAGTTGTGCAAGAAACCTTTTTTGGTCCGATTCGAAAATCCAAAATGGCCACCAGGCAGCCATCTTGGATTTCCCCATGAAACCTTGTTATCGTGATTTCTCAGGAACTACTGCATGGATCTTTCTCAAATTTGGTGCACAGGTTCCCCTTGGGATCTCGTTGTGCAAGAAACCTTCTTTGGTCCGATTCCGAAATCCAATATGGCCACCAGGCAGCCATCTTGGATTTCCCCATGAAACCTTGTTATCTCGATTTCTCAGGAACTACTGCATGGATCTTTCTCAAATTTGGTACACAGTTTCCCCTTGGAGTCTAGTTGTGCAAGAAACCTTTTCTGGTCTGATTCCGAAATCCAATATGTCCACCAGGCAGCCATTTTGGATTCCCCCATGAAACCTTGTTATCGCGATTTCTCAGGAACTACTGCATGGATCTTTGTCAAATTTGTTACGCAGGTTCCCCTTGGAGTATAGTTGTGCAAGAAACCTTTTTTGGTCCGATTCGAAAATCCAATATGGCCAACAGGCGGCCATCTTGGATTTTCCCATGCAAATTTGTTATCGTGATTTCTCAGGAAGTACTGCATGGATCTTTCTCAAGTTTGGTACACAGGTTCCCCTTATGGTCTAGTTGTGCAAGGTACCTTTTTCGGTCCGAATCGAAAATCCAATATGGCCACAAGGCGGTCATCTTGAATTTCCCCTTGAAGCATTGTTACCGTGAATTCTTGGGAAATATTTCATGAATCTTTCTGAAATTTGGTACACAGGTCTCACATGGGGCCTAGTAGTGCAAGATACCTTTTTTGGTCCGATTCGAAAATCCAAGTTACGCTCCAAATTAATTTGGTATTCTCGAGATGTGACGTTGTATCACAAGAGTCGGCGGATCAAACGGTGGGGCATATTCTATATATTGACTATAGAGAATATCTGTACCTTCACCTTCCATATCAAGGAGTTCAAATAATTCTGAATTAAAATGTATTTCTTCAAATTTTAAATCAGCTTTCTTTAGTCCATGCAGTAGCAAGTGAACTGCTCCACCCTTTCGTCTGCCGGTGGGTTGGCTACATGAAGGGATGTCACTCTTGTGACTCAACGTCACAACTTGACATCTGTACACTACTGCATGTTTCGATCCAAGGGAGATAATCAGGATCCAGGCACTTTTGAAGTTTCAACATTACTGCGCGGACCGGATCCCTTCAGTATTAAGCATTGTACCATCTTACTATTTTCGAGCATGGTATCTTAAAAGAGATATCTCAAAATAGCCCAATAAACAGAACAGAATTAGCATTCGTTCCTAATTATAAAATCTTAAGTATGTTTCATAGCTCATGCCAAAGTGTCAAAGAGATTGGTCTTCGCTTCCAGTACCCAATGATGACACGTGCAAAAAAAAAAATAAAAAAAAAATACTACAAAACAAAGGCGAAGGATCCTCCGTACATGTACATTCACTTTCAGACTAACTTTGCTCATTTCTCTTGTATTATAACAACCGACATAAGTGAAGTTTCTAGAAATCTTGAAACTCCTGAAACTTATTATTATATCTTGGTGTTTTTCAGTGGCCTTTTTCGATCTTTTTCACTCAGATTCGAAATTCTGTAAACAAAATTACAAATCAATCGTCTGTTCTTAGTAACAATGGACAAAAAGATCCTCTAGTCATTAGCTTACAATTATCGGACAATGGTGGGCGCCAAGATCCTTCAGGATCTCTCGTTTCCCTAATCTCCACTAATCACCACTTAGTAGAGGATTAGCGGACTGCCCTATCTTTGATGACTAATTATTCTAGTTGAAACTAATACATTCTACAATAGGATTAAATGGATTTAAAGCTTCAAAGTAAGGATTATTATTTATTGATTCTTGATAGCCTTTCATGTCTGTCTGCTGTTGTTTTTGTTTGGGTTTGAGTACTTTTCAGTGACTATGAGAGGCCTTGGACATAATATCAGACTATATTAGACAGACTTACAGAAAGAAAAATAAATGTGAAATGTGACATTTTTGTGTGTAAATATTGACCATAACATGTAAATATTGACCTTAATTTAATAAAAAAATATAGATAAAATCTATTAAAGTTATTGTATGGCTAATATATTTTTTTCATACAAAAGTTAAAATTGGAGGTTTTGTCCGATTGGGGTTTTGTCCGCTGGGGTTTTGTCCACTGGGGTTTTGTCCGCTGGGATTTTGTCCACTGGGGATTTGTCCGCTGGGGTATTCGTCCACGAATAGGTTGTTTGCTGTATTGTTCTCGGTAAAGCCCTTGTCAGAAGGCACCCACACAGGTGTGAATATGATAATTTCAGAGCATATGCGCAAAACTTCGAGTAAAGAACTAGAGAGAATATGAATTACGTAGACTGATATGATATGGAGAAAATCCCATCATTTCTGACAAATAACACAATAATTGAGTTAGTTTTGATAAAAGGTATACCATAAATCAGCGGTCAGTACATCTCGTCCCATATTTATGACGTTTTTCACATTTACCCGTGTACAAGGAGTGTGTGTGTGCTTGTGACGTAATTTTTAGTTCACATTGCCTTGTGCTATCTGGGGCGTGACTATCTTTAATCAACCAATTGAATGAAGCCCCCGGAGAATTTCTAGTACATATACATTGGCAGACCAAACTCTATTGTCTGAAACATCCCGGGCGCGGTTAACCATAACGGCCCAATAATTGTAACACTTTCATGTTGAGCGACTGGTGACGTCATTGTGATTTATGCAAGTTAAATCCCAACATATCCTCTATTTTGTGTTTAACGATATCAGCATTTATATTTAATGTGAGTTATGGGAAAGAAATGATACGTGCACGATATGATTAAAACTCCACTTTGTCAGAAGAAATATATGCGTGTGAGCCAGAGCTTGTCACTAGATAGACCGCACTGCGGTGGCCTAATGGTTAGAGCGTCGGTCTCGTTAGCGGAAAAGTACTGGGATCAATCCCAGGCCGGTCATACCGAAGACTTGAAAAATGGAACTTGTTGCTTTGTGGCTTACGCTCAGCATTAAGAGGATAGAACAAGGACTGGTTCACTCGGTGTCAGCATAATATGACTGAGTAGGGTGTCATGTCTGCCTACGGCATGATGTTTCAGTGGGGCAGCACTATAAAATAGCAGCATTAGATCTGCTCTGTTACAAGTAGGTGCAAAAAGTTTATATACATCGATACCAGAAAATTAAAAATGGAAGTACAGTTAGAGCTACCACTCAGTCAAGTTGATTCGATATGTTTGTTCTGCTGAACACCATGATCTTAAGAAGGAAATATCAGCAAAGTAATGGACATAGCGCCAGA
Organism: Hanleya hanleyi; assembly: GCA_036873755.1. Lineage (NCBI taxonomy): Eukaryota > Metazoa > Mollusca > Polyplacophora > Lepidopleurida > Hanleyidae > Hanleya > Hanleya hanleyi. The sequence continues at coordinate 5,574 of JAVTVY010021641.1, forward strand.
TCTTCTCACTATAAGCATAATGGCGTTTACCCAGAATTACTGTAATATATTTTAGGGAATACATGAAAGAGCGAACCCGCCAGCAGTCCATCCAGAATGCGGCGTAGATGTGAAATGATCAGTGGTATAAAACAATGCTACAAAAACAAATCACATGCTCGCCGACATAATCACCAAACATGTAGTTTCCACTCGAGAGACGGAAAACATATTTCAAACGAGCAGCCATTACTTGAATAAGTATTCCAGTAAAAATTCTTAACGACATTCTGAGAGAAAGGAGACTAGAGCGCATCATGCCTGCAGCTTGTGTCGAGCGTCGTGATTGGCAAAAACAAAAAATACTATTTTTTTACTATTTATTTCCCTGATTATTACTGTTTCGAATCAAAATTTTTTTTTTCACGAAATTTAATAATTACCCGAAAAAAAATCTTTCTTTTTTTAAATAATTGTTTCGTGCCAAATTGTTTGTACCACATTTGTTAAGATTCTCCTGTATTTCTCTGATATTCCGCAGTGAAAATAGTTGTGGGTTGGTGTCCACTTCTCGAGTAAGCCCATTGGGATCTTGTCCATACGGGCGCCAAGCCTATTGAGCTGATGTCCTTAAGGATAGCTATCCCTTTAGAGGGTCAAAACTCTTCATTTTTTATTTATTTCTGCATTCAAATATTCACTATTTCCTCTAACATTTGGTGAAGAAATGAAATCAAAATTATAAATAGAAGTGCTCCAATATTAGGTTTAAAAATTTAGTTTCCGAGGCACTGGAACAATTAAACAGATTGCCTTAACTTGGGCTTGGCTACTGTTATTTTTGTCTGTTGAATTTCCCTTTCCAAAACTCATTTCCGCAGTATTATGGTGAGCTAATTATCTATTAGTCCTACTTATTTACATTAATCTACCCCCTTCTGATCAAAACCATGCAAACATCCGTATTTTTGTTTCTAATTATAACAGTGACACTTCACTCAGACACCTGCCGCGAAGTGATCTACACAGGTGTAAACAATTCCCAGCTGAACAAGTATTAGCAAGTTTTTAAAGTTTAAATTGGACTTTAAACCGCCTTGATGAAAAAAGTGTAATAGTTATCCAGAATAAACAGGAATTCGAGTAGATCCCATTAGACAGATTAAAGATGTATTTGACAATAGAATTCAGGCAAAAAATTTGGATTAGTTCATCAGATGTATAGCTGGACACATTTTGCCCGATTTTTCTATAGCCTTTCATTATTGTACAAAATCCGAGATTTAAACGTTTATTTCTCGAAAAGTATCCATGCTACGCTTTTGAAATTTGCCATGCTTGTTACTTATAAGGTGATCTAGTAAAGATTATCTCACTTTTTGTAAGTTCGGATCAGTTTTTTAATTATTCAACTTTCAAGACAAACGACCGTAAAATAGTACGTTTTTTTTCAATTTATTTGAGTAAAATAACTGTAAAAACAAAACCAGGCAAAAATTTAAAAAAGGAGATAATTTTTACTAGTTCGAATTGTCTCCTATCAAGGTATACCATCAAAGTTGAAACAAGACCAACAGTTTTCAAGAAATTTCAATTGAAAAATGGACGCTATTGTTTTCATTTTAATTTTTTAAAATTGGAATATTTTCTACACAGTAGCAGCGTCGGTTATACAAATCATATAGTTGGAATCCTTACGATGTACGCTTTCATAAAATATATAGTTTATTATGGTTATCTTGGTTATATACGTATTGATACAGACGACAAATTGTCACGGGGGTGCAAAAACTGCCTCTATGGGGATAGCTATCCTTAAGGGCTCCTGTCCTGTGTCCCTTTATAGCGTTCTATAGGGTATTATTATGAGTAAACTTATCAGTTACAACATAATATTATGACGAAACCCACAAGAAACGTAGAGCGTAGTACATTGGTAAGAGCAAGTAGGTAGGATGTTAAGTATGAGAAAATACAAACCATACAAATATGCCGTATATCGCTACCAAATATACAGTAACAAGCGCCCTTATCCATTCTCGTCCATTTATTTTTAAAAAATAAGTCACGCACCAAAATATATTCTTGAATTAGTTATTACATTTCTTGGAAATATGTCATATGGTGCAACCTTGATCACCATTTCTAACTAATAATACACCGCAACAATGTCGCCTCAAACAAGTACTTTTAATTGCCTTAACTCCTACATAATGACATGGCCATAGTACAAATAGATAATAAACTCACCAAGCAATATCTAACCGGAAGGGTAAGTTAATTACTTCAATGAATGTTGGCCGTCATTCGGTGACCTAAATAAAATTAACTGAATATTTTTTAAGGTTAGGTTCATTTTCAAGTACATACATACCATATATATGCATTACTATGAAATAGACGTTGTCGAGGAAGTGAGGGGTCGTTAAAAATTTCTAACGCAGCTATTGTTCAATGTAACGCGCTCGAAGAGCCTACGAGAGTTAAATTAGCGATCGAACGCACTCATTGTTTACAGCTAACCTGCTTGTAACGCTCTCCTAACGCATTCCAAGGCCGCGTTAGCAGGTTACTAACGGGCATGCTGTGAATCGTAACGTGCTCGGACTTAATCCATAATGCGTTATGTAGAACCTTTAATCTGGTCGGTAATCTTACTTTACCACCTCCCGATCCAGCCTCTTTATGCAAAAATAGTCCATTTACCCGCCAAATTTTAACCAATATTTCCATACTGACCAAATTCTCGATAATTTCTCTCACCACAGTGCGCGAGAACGAGCGAGACTTCCTTGCCATGGTTCGTCGCAAGCCAGCTATATATCAGCTGGTATCAGCTGACTTGAGACCAATATGGCGGAAGAAGAGAGCAAGCAAGCTAAGACTGCCTGTCTCGCAAAACACAATGTTATTATCCAGGGCCAGGCAGGTACTGGAAAAACGTTTCAATAAGAAAAGTGGCAAATCTTTTAAAACAAAAGAGAAAGAGTGTTGCCCTTACAAGCCACCACGGGCATAGCGACTGACAGCTCGCGACGAACTCGGGCCTGGCGAGGAAGTCTCGCTCGTTCTCGGGCACTGTGGCGAGAGGAAATATCGAGATTTTGATCAGTCTGTAAATATCGGTTAAAATTTTACGGGTAAATGAATTTTTTGGCATAAAGTGGTCAGATCGGGAGAAGGTAAAGTAAGATATATGCGTTTTAACCTTTTCCCGATCCGTTAAAAGGGAAGTTGATTCGATTTTCGAAGACAAGGATATATAAAACCAGAGTTTTATGAGCGTGGTGAAGCGACGGCTCTGACGTGATTGCCCTCCCTTCCCCATTTATTCCCTACCTCAACCCCCTCCCCATAATCAACCTAATTAACCAATTAACAACGGTAACGAGCCCCCGTGATCATGGCGTCCACATCAATATTCAGAATAATCGAAACCAGTCGTCTCTCAAGATCGCTGTCAAGGATCTGGCAATTCTGACGAAGATCATGGTTAACTCTCCTAGGACCAACAAACTGCTTTCGATGCTTGTCATCAAATTCCTCATGCAGTGCGGCGCTAATGTTGATATAACGTTAGACGGCGAGCCATGGATACACGATCTAGTGAAAGGCAAGCCGAAAGCGAATATTTCTCTTCAGGCTGGACTGTCTCCGTATCACTCCGGCTGTATCTATTTTGACTGAAAAATATGGTCATACCTCGTGTTAGACACCGATTGGCGATCATTCATTTTGGGCATGATACTGTGCTTTCAACCTGGATGCCAATATGGATTCTTAGCAGTGCGATTCGAGGTACTAATGTCCTACATCATCTGAGACCGTGTCGAGTGCAATATATGGATGATAACCACCAATACTCGTTATCGGCTCAGACATATTCCGATGTGAGGATGTTTGAACAATACCTAGTACAGAAGACATAATAATGTCCCTCCTCTATATCAAATATTTCGTACTCGTATACGTCATGAATTGGCATTCTCTAGGGAGAGAGGTCACAATCTTGAGAAAATAGACACAATGCCTTTACCTGGAAAGGTTAAATCTTACCTTAGATTAGAGGAACTACCAACATGTAGTGAACCAGTTACCTGTGATAATGCTACAAATAACGACAAGAAAACATGCTGTTACATTTTGTGAAAATGTGTTATAGAAGTGGACTTAAGTGATATCCCAGTTGAGAAATCCGCGAAAGAATACAAACTTCAAACTTTCATTATTTTGTATTCAATCGCCGCATAATTTAGTCGAGTGGTTTGATGATATGCAGTAAAACGGTTCTAAATATAATGCGCATGTAAACCCGTGGAGAAATTGATCTATAGTGCTGGTTGATTATAATTAAGTTGTAGGTTCAAAACGATGGTTAAATAACTAAAGTTCAAATGATATCAGCAGAATCGTTTTTGCTGATTTCTTGCAGTTCATATGTTGTCAAATCTAAGTAAACGTTAGAAAAAGTTTGGCGAACCGTACACGAAATAGTAGCGAAAGTGAAGCGATTCAGTCTGGACGACTGACACGTCGCCTCGAAGTACATCGATTGGTACGCCTTTGGCGTCGTGATTGTCAAACGTTTGGTATTAATGATCTACCCGATATGCTACTCCTAATCACAGGTAAAATGTGAGTTTCATTGACGCCAATGATCGTGGATTTTTGAAGATTTCTAGCATAAACGTTCGGTGATGTATAACGATTTGACGGAATATGAGGCATTTTTCAGGCCATTTTTACGAATTTTGTGAGGGTTTACATTGGGCTTTTGAAGACTTGTCTTGGGCGTGGATATTCTCTAATGGACGACGGCTGAATTATGAATGACGGACCAGACGCTTGTAATTCCAGGAGTTTCATATAGACTTCTGAGGATTTTTCATGGGCTTTGATGGATGTCTATGGACTCACGAAGGATTTTGGCGGACTTTCGATGACTTCCATGGATTTTTTTGAGGATTTCAATGATTTCAAGGGACTTACGACGAGGTATTATCGTGGACTTGTAAGGGTATTTGAGGACTTCGTGGATTTTGGGACCGTTTATGACTTCCATAAATATTTGAGGTATTTGGGATAGTATTACTGTTGTTTCTGTGAGGTCTCAAGAAAGAGGAACATAACTTCGGTTGTTAAATTTCAAAGTATATATGCATTTATGCAAATTACTTTAGTAATGACAGTTTCAAAACGAATATACAAACTGGGCATAGCGATAATCCCAGTACCCAAACGTCAATCCACTGTCATAACTCTATGAAAGGACTTTTATAGCCTTTCGAGGACTTTCATTAAATTTTGACGGATTTTAAGGATGTTTATAAACTTTTGAGGACTTTCATGGACTTACGACAAGGGATAATCATGGAATATCTAAGGACTTTTGAGAAGTTTTCATCGGTTTTTGAGGAATTTCGACGACTTAAAGGGACTTTTGAGGTATTACCGTATAGGTATAACACATCAACCCTGGGAACTTCGAGTAACTTTGAGACGTATTGTCAAGTGGGTGGAGGTAATGTCGATAAATTTTCCAGTTCCGTTAGTAATGGTAAAAATGAATGTACTTTATGTCAAACTTTTGGCTACTATGGTGATCAAAATGATACTGACGCTGCTGACGTCGATGATGATGATGATGATGATGATGATGATGACAATGATCGTGATGATGAAAGCAACGGTGACGATGATAACTACAGTGTAGACGATGAGGACGACGGTGAAATTGTGGATGGTGATGATGATGATAAAGATGTAGATGATGAAGATGATGATCAAGATGATGATGATGATGATGATGACAAAGATGATGATAATGATGATGACAACGATGATGTCGAGAATGACTAGGATGAACATGGTGATGAGGATTTGAATGCGGAGTGTGTGGAATCTCTTCGCAGATAAAGCGATTGTTGATCATGAATCTGATATAAACGACCGTGCAGAAGTTTACGAAGAAGACGGAATGAAGCAACCAACTGCGCTGCAGATGGCATATGACAAGCTTTTACCCAGAATACAGACAAGTTTCCGAAATATTTACGTCCATAATTTAAGGTTATGGAGAAAACTATAGAAGCATCCAATTCATCGGAAAGTAATGGCGACTAAAAAAAGGATGCGTGAGGAAGACGACTTATCAAACGATGAAGCGGAAGAATCTGCCGCTGAGATGCGTAAATTCTTAATAAACCGACTTTTGCCTCGCGAATACACAAGGCAGCCGAATCCTTTTGATTAGTTGATTTCGCCACCAGGGCGTGCCGTTGCATTTCTTTTCGATATACCCTCAGCCCATTCATAGGGTTATGACAATGAAATTGAGGTTTGGGTACTAGGATTATCGCTATGCCCAGATGGTATATTCGTTTTGAAACTGTCATTACTAAATTAATTTGTATAAATAAATATATACTTTGAACTTTAACAACCGAAGCTGTGTTCTTCTTTCTTGAGACCTCACAGAAACAGCAGTAATACTATCCCAAATACCTCAAATATTTATGAAAGTCATAAACGGCCCATGAAGTCCTCAAATACCCTTACAAGTCCATGATAATACCTCGTCGTAAGTCCCTTGAAATCATTAAAATCCTCAAAAATCCTTGGAAGTCATCCAAAGTCCGCCAAAATCCTTCGTGAGTCCATAAACATTCATCAAAGTCCATAAAAAATCCTCAGAAGTCTATATGAAAGTCCTTGAAGTCCATGACGAGTTCTCAAAAATCCATGATAATTCCTCGTAAAAAGTTCATGCAAGTCCTCACAAAACCATAAAAGACTACAAAAATCTCTCAAAGGTCCATATATATATATTTATATGGAACTTCCAAAATAAAGCCTCACAAAATTCCTAACCAGAGGACCAAGGGTCCTGAGGCAGTCGCTAATGAGGTGGCTATATTAATGCTCTATCTAAGTGATAGCAAGAAGTTCTTCCGTTTACTATTGTTTTATTCTTGCATATCGCTCCAATTCTCCGAAAAGAGCCAAATTTCACATGTACAGTGATGGATTGTGAAACTCGGTATACATGTATAACAATGTGTTTCAGCTGGAGATACCAGACGGGGAGGGTATATAGATCTGTATTTATCGCTAATTACACACAACGCTTTCTTATGATCTCCATCATGACTGTGGTGTACAATGCAGATATGGTAGGAAGGCTATACTAAATAGCTTAACATCGCCTTGATAAATTTTTTTATGTAAAGTGTGCTTTGTCCGCGATTATAATCCGATTCAGCACATGCTTGCAAGCAGAAAAGTAAATAATTACATAGACACTGACGCCCCCTTGACTCACCAGGGAACAGAGCACTTTCTTGGTGATAGTCCGCTAATATTACATAAGATGGTCGACCATGCAAATTATTGAAGATTGGACCAGGATTTTTCTCAACATCAGTCGCCACCATTAATAATCGCTGTTGGCCATATTGTTCGAAATCTGTGTATTTTGGAAATATATTGCTTGTGAATCTTGTTGGTGCATGGAAACGTAGATTGAATGGATTGTGAATATTTGCAGACTGCAACATAATGCAAAGGAATAAAAAAAAGAAGGTGTAGTGCCTAACCTTTGTCATTTTGAGTGTCCTGATGAATGAATTTCTGAAGTGAATTCCCTTTTTTTCAGCATGAAGATAAAGATTGGGGTAAAAATGCCCACAGAAATTCTATGTTGCATACAATCGATTCACGATATTGTATCAAATTACAAAATGTTAGCTCGAGAACAATTGAATTGTCACCTAAGCTATGATTTCCACCTTCACAAAAAGATCAATCTCCAAGATATCAAATATGAACAAGTTAATGTCCCAAGATATCAAATGCTAACGGCTTAAATACCAGATGTCAAGAGTCTGAATTAAAAAACAATGAAGGAGATATGAACAAGTGTCAAGAGTTCAAATCTCCAAGATAGTCAGCTCCAACACGATTGTTCCAGCACTGCTAGTGGCTTTGTAATAAGATATCTAATCTCCACAGTTCTATCTCCAAAGTTCAATCTTCAGGGACAAGTGTCAAAATATTCAACTCCAAGTCTCAATCTTCACCACGATATCAAAATAGGTCAATCTCCAAGATATCAAAATAGGTCAATCTCCAAGATATCAGGATAGCTGATCTCCGAGTAGCTACATGAATTTTTAGCCCTCCAAGATATCATGAGCTGTGTTTCCCATCGTCTAGCAGAAAAATAAAAATTATGTCAGGTTGTGGCAAATTATCCAAATTCCGCAATATGTGAACCAACATTTAGCAAAGTTATCGTTATAAATTACTCAATATGCTGATTGATAAGAGAAACAATTGTGTTAAAATATATACGAACAGAAATCATTGTCATAGCATGAGCAGCAAACGCAGATAAGGCTACGCCAATATACGGCCCGTGCTGCGTGTGTTGTCACCGACTGTTCAGCTGTTGTTGTTGTCACAGAATTGTAAAAGAAACATAAATGACAGCACCCACTCTTATCGTTTTACCAGAATAGTCTACTTCCTGGAGAACACGGAATATGATACTCTCGGCGATATCCCTCCGCGATTTACTCTTTTGTCCGTTTTTTTTGTCGGAATCCCTTGATCATATATGCTGGTGGTTATGCCCTCGGGTGCCCACGTCCAAGAGGTTTCAAAGTGTCCGCTCTAAGAAAGCAATACCCTTTTTCTGCTTCTTACTTGGGTTTCGCAAACTATCCGTTCATCGTCGTCCAATAGGCGCCCGACCTCTAGGTTTTTAACGTTGTATATTTTCTCCAAACTTCTAAATGTGATGTACATGGCTCCTTTCGTTGCCTTTCGTTTTACTATGTATAGCCCTGTATGGAACACGAACCAGATAATAATCGACCTATGACTACATTCGGAATAAACTAGGATGTGGAATGTCAGTTGTTGGATCAATATTTATGTTCGGAATGTGGAACTCTTTTATTTTGTTGACTCGTATAATAGTTAGAGGGTTCCTCGTCAATCTATATGATTGGTTGAAAAGCGGTCACATGACCAAAAGGCCAGTTCGATAGCAATGGCTAGTCGCAAGCGACTGCCAAAAATGGCCTAAAAAAAGCCTCCGTCAAATCCTTAAACATCAACGAACGTCCAGGCTAGAAATCATCAAAAGTCCACGATCATTGACGTCAATGAAGCTCACATTTTACCTGTGATTAGGAGAAGCATATCGGGTAGATCATTAATACCAAACGTTTGACACATCACGACCCCGAAGGCGTACCAAACTGGGTTTCGCAAACTATCCGTTCATCGTCCTCCAATAGGCGCCCGACCTCTAGCTTTTTAACGTTGTATATTTTCTCCAAACTTCTAAATGTGATGTACATGGCTTCTCGTCGTACCAGGACCAGGGGAGCGATAAAGGGATTTATAGATTCTGTATTGTCATGAATAAGTTAAATTTATACATAACGCCACAAAAAAGTTTATATCCAATCGCGTGGTGTTATAACCCGTAGCTTATATTACATATTGTCAGGATTTCATAAAGTTATTTTGTATGTACGGGAATAATGGCTCAAAATGTTCACTTAGATGGGTTGATGCCATAGTGTGTGCACACATTGGCGATAAGAAATTGACCGTACCTACATGATATTGGGCGAGAGGGCTGAAGGCGTCGAGTCCAATGCGGGTTTTCATCGCGGCATGAACGAGTGCAATATCGTTCCATGCTGTACAGGACACTGGAGACTGACCTCTTTATTATACAAGTCATCGGTATTTGTCACTGATTTTCTATTCATGTATGAATCATTAGCTTTATTAGATAAACCAACAAATTATATATTCAACTATAACAATAAATTGCTTTAAAGCCTGTCTGTAAAGATTAAAACCAAACAATACCTAAGAAATTCTGAAAGATAATAGATGGAATGCGCAAAGTATCTATATGATTAATACACATATTCGCATAGCGAAATACGAAATACACGCATTTTCCTGAAATTATATCAAGCCGCTGCACAATGAGAACAGTGACAAAAAGATTGCATAAAGTGTGCATGATTATTAAAATAATGCATACCGACAGTTATTAAATATCATAAAGTCCTTATAATACAAGAGTTAAGGTTTTTACTTACCAGGCATTGCTCCGGTCGAAGTTTTATCCTCTTCGGGCTCTCCATCACATACAATATGTCATGATAGTCTTCGAGGTGATCCCGAAAACTCGTCTCAAATGCAAATGACATGCCACAATCGCACTTAAAAGAATCCATGTCATTCGAGAAAATTTTAAAAATATTCGCAATCTCTGAGAGAAAAATAATAACTGATACAATTTCAGGATCGCCGTCATAGTTTTATGGAAGGAAAGCTGTTCCTATCTATGGGTACATACATGTACCATCCGTTCCCATGCCACTGAGTTAAAACAGTAAACAACGCTAAAGGATTACACAACGTATCAGCGACAAACCGCTCCATTTTACAAATAAAGTTATAGACCAGAAGGGGTGCCTGATAATGGAATAAATAGGTATTAAAATTCAAGGTAACTTTTAATTATATAGCCATGTACTTATTCTTACTATCAGGGGCAAAAAGTAAACATAGATATATATAGTAAGACAACTCGGGTAACCATGCAGTGGTTAGTTGACAGTTAATTCATAACTAAGATGGGCATGATGCGATTTGGTCTGATAAAGACAGCGCAATGCGCGATAATCGTAAGCTATGTGTACGACGTAGATGTTTTGCTTCTCAGCCGTGACGTGACCATCAGACCTGGGCTCGAGTAAATAAATGATGAAAGCAACAATGGGTATGCCTTGAATGGGTGGGCGCCGGCGAGGCGTACCTCATTGATTGACGTAACCAAAGGAATTGCGATTTGGTCTGACAGAGCCAGAGCAAGGTGCGACAGCAATAGTCGTATGATATGTGTACCACGTGCATGTGCCAACACCTAAGGTGACCATCAAAGCCACAGAGGAATCTTACAGAGTCGGGGCAAGCGTACACGCAGCCGCGGAGCCCCCAAAAGAGGTCCCGCAAATCCGCCTTCCCCCACCCCTATTGTATCCGAAAGACAGAAGATACAATTGGTTAGTGTGCGGCATTATTGTAAATCGGAATACAAACCCACAACTAGCAAATTAGCAGAATTGATCAGGTAAAGAAATCATGAGTTCATGAAAATGTGAGAATTGTTCATGATCAATGTAGTTATTATAGCACAGTCACATCATTCGGAACTAATTCATACATTTTAGTGAACGGGTATAAAGATCTGGCTAGCGTAGTGATGAATGACACAGTAAATCCATGAGAAAACGCTCTTGGGTATATGATGAAAAACAGAAACCGTACTAAAATTACAACACATATAAGGGAAGTGGGAAGAGGTGCCGACATACTGACTGCGTCATATGACTTCACAGAATAGTCTTCTGGTAAGCCTATTCTAAAGCACATACCAAGAATCTAACAATTCGTGATATGTGTTTATCTCAGGTACGCTTTTATTGCACCTGTTCATGTGGCAACATGGATGATATGACCACACGGCCCCTAGCACCGGCATAAGCGGTATTAGATGATGTTGGGGTGACATGCATGGGAGTTGTAAACAAATATCACAGCAGGCTGCCCTACATGTACTTGTGTCAAAGAGCCGTTCTGTTCGACAGCATATGCACACCAGAGGAAAAGTAAATCAATATAGATATGGTATTTACACTTAATAAATCCATGAGAACGCGGCACAGTATAATCCATATGAAAGCACAGTGAACGCGGCACAGTATAATCCATATGAAAGCACAGTGAACGCGGCACAGTATAATCCATATGAAAGCACAGTGAACGCGGCACAGTATACTCCATATGAAAGCACAATATAATCCTGAAAGCAGCCGGTTACTGATAAAAGGATGATGGTATGATGGTATTGACTAAATATTGGTTGGTTGTTTGAAGTTTAACGTCGCACCTAACCGTATTGGTCACACGGCGACGATGACCCAAACAAACATACCATAGCAAAACCCTAACCCTAACAAAAACCTAACCAAAACTAAAAAAAAAAATTGAATTTCGAAGTTTGAAAATTACGCTCTACAGACACTGGTAATCACAACCCTCAGAGAGTCGAATCTGCTTGGTATTTTAATCTACCTCCTGTGCCAGACAAATATGGTATGGTAAACCATGCTGCCCTAAGCTGGAGGGCTATTGACTAAATAATGCTATGTGGTAATTGATAATGAATAATGGTTATTAAGGAAAGATGGTGGGGTTTAAGCAATACAAGTCGACCTGCTTTCGAGTTTGAAAAATATGCAGTTTTACATATGTACATACTGAGTAAAACAATCAGGGATTTCGCCCATAATGATAGCTTATGTGCCCAGACAGAGAGAAATACAGTGAGAAGAGACTAAACAAGGTATAATATGACATGTTCGGCAGCTTATCATATTGAAGATGTGTGTATAGTCTACCAGACATTGGTCATGGTATGATGTCCCAGTCCTAGGAACCAGGTTAAATCGGTGTTTCATTTGTCATTAATTCTAGTTGAGAAGGTTGAATTATGTGAGGAGTTCGAGATCAAGGGTGTATCCAGGGACACGAGGCCATTGATGACAGGCCTGGTCAGAACTGTGGTAGGTCCCAGGAAAAGTTAATGTGGGAGCTATCCGCCTTGTGTGTTTAATGACTACTGGCACTGAAGAGTGGGGACCGCTTTCGTAGAATATGAAAGCATGGGGTTTATTAGGATGGAGACATGTCACCCCAACATCAATGGACAGTACTCTGCCCCCGACAGCAATAGAACTTTAGCTGTGTAACCATTTTATGAGCTCTTATCCCACCACCTGGTGGGACGACTGACCAAGCTTGCAGGAGCTATCTGGGCTAATATCCGCCTCTACCATAATGGTGTGAGCATGGGTGCTGTAGAGAAAACACTGGGGGAAGTCAACTGGAGCAAATGAGATGTGTAAATGTGTTAATTGAGCGAAGTAGCAAAGAGTGGCCGTTAAAATTCCACATCTTCAGGTGGCCTCCCGGGAAACCAGTTGGCATGTGACTAAACAGTTTGTTGAGAAATCTCCACAAAGTCTTTAAAATTCCCAGTAATGTTAGTAACATGTTGTAAAAATGTTCATGTGTCATTATCTCCGAATCTAGTTGACCGATTCGTACAAATTCAGTTCCGATAGGCAGCCTTTTCTGCAGGCTATCTGGAGATTGTTTACTTAATAAACTTCAATGTATATAAGCAAATAAGCGATTGTTTAGATATATTGTTTGTGCAGTTACTTGTAGGCTAGTGACAAATATAGGGCAATGGAACCGTTTCTGATGCTTTGATATCGGTGGTCGGCGTAAAGGAATAAATACGAAATGTAGAATCACCACATTCAGCTGTATCATTCAGCGAACAGTGTTGCTTGCTATAAATACAGTTAGGAATATGATCTTGTAGAGTTAGACATGCACATAGTTACGTCATGATGTCATGAACTCTTGTCTCGAGATGTCTAAAGTTTCTAAGTCACATTCTAAGGAAACAATGCTGAACCAACAATTGCTATTGGATTTCAAAGTTATCAGTATATTCGACATTCATATATTTCGAATTATCTATATTCTGTTAAGTTCACTTGACAAATGCCCCGGCAATATTGCGTTTAAGTGGAGAAGATCCGCGTTTACATTATTGATGATTGGTGCGGTATGTTCGTTAACCGTTATCATTAGCGACAGTACGGTTCGAAGAAAAGACATGATATTCAAAATGTTATGACTGAACTAATATTCCACACTGGGTGGGAACAAACATAAATCTGAAATCGAATAAAATTACAGACTGTGTGGGTGGAATGTCAAATGTTAAACCATGCCATGATGAACTTCAAAAGAATCGTACGTGATTCAGGCGTACGTTTATCGGTAAGGGCGCAAGTGCATAATATGTGAAGTAGAAATAGATTGGATGATGTCGAAGAGAGCGGGATATAGAGGGAGAGCGGAATCAAGTTGATCGGAAGCCAAGTATAGCATGGTAAATTTGGATGTTCATCAATGCTCATATGGCGAGCTGGTGTACACGACCATAATTTATACGTTATAAGTACATTATACATGATGGTACGCTTTGTGTCGATATAACTGATAAAAAGAGAGCTCGTGCAGTTGTGGTCTGCAGATACTTATGGGAGTGAAGATTGTTCGTCCCATATCCGGATCGTATCAAATAGTTATTTGAACAATACAGTCATACATATCCAGTACACCCTGTTGTGTTGTACTTCGTTATGGAATGTTCATTGTTAAAACCTTTACGAACATTACTTTCACAAAAGCGGTTATTAGCTTGTCCTGAAATCAAGAAGTCAACATTCCTTGAGAAATGTCTTTGGGATTGCCGCGGATCATCTCTCCGCCTGTGGTTCAGTTTCTCTACGAGATGATGAAGGAAAGAATACTTTTGCTTTCCTCGATATCCATTGGCACAAAGTCCCAGTAGTTAGATTTCTCCGTCAGTGTTTCTTTATTACGGTTTGATTGCACTGTTGTATTTGTCATCTATTCATACATGCGAATAGATCAGAATCAGGTCCGACAAGTGCATGGGTTCGACAAGCTCAGTTTATGGCTTGGTATTCCAGGTATTCTGTCCGGCGGGTCCGATATAATTTGTAGGCTAAGAGACCCGGCGGCATCATCATTATGATATATGTATCTTTTGAACACAAGTGCCTCGGTGGTAACGAACTTGGAAACGTGAAATTTCGAAGGTAACACATATTCCAAGGGCGTCGTTAGGGAGTCTTTGGGTGTGAACGACCCCCTCCCAGTGCCGAGCTGTATTTTATTTTTTGATGTTCGACAACACAGTCCTGAACTCTCTGACAAGTAAGCATAGGAAACGACCCTCTCAATAAATCCTGGCGACGTTCATGGATTCATAGAGCACGGCATTACTCACTGTAGACGATATGTTGCCATGGGTAGACCTGAAAACTTCATCAGCATATGTGTAGGTCTGTCATTTTGTATTATAGGAGCTGATGGAGATAGGAGTTAGTTTGTCCAAAGCCGTTACAGCTGACATACATCTGGAAGAGTGGCTGATATATTCTCTGATGAAGTGACTTCAGTTGGAGACCTTAGACCATTGTAACAACTTGCATTGAATGAAGATAGATAGAACCGTATACTGTAGACACGGTGTTGAACACTCGACTGGCATCAGGCGAGAACAGTACCGGCACAGCAGTGAAGAATCTCTGCTCAGATCAAGAGCAAAGACATTCTGCTGTAGGAAAACAGCCATAACTGGATAAAATTGCATACCGCATGTATTCACAGTTACTTTTACTAAATCGTATATCAATCTGTGTTAAATATGAGTGGCACACGGGAACAACGAACCTGTATTAAATCGCCCGCGAAATGGAATTTTCATAAATGTAACGTCAGATGAAAGTTTGAACGAAGAAGTGAGGGAACGTCATAATAGACTCTGTAGTGAATAAGCGGAGCGGGCTGTGAACAACGACTAGCTGAAGTGCCGTGGAAGACCGGGTCTTGCACAAGGCATGATAGTTCAGGAATTGAACTCCAAAGATGGATGCAAGATAAGAAAGAACAACTATATAGTCACTACACAATATTCTCCGTTGGAACAACACAGTACGAAAGTAGGTCCAGTACATATGTGATGCCAGTGATTGCTAACACAATAGCAAAATCATAGAAATGAATGAAAGGAACTGAAGTGATCACGGTCTGAGAGAGACTGATTCTCTCCCCCAGAAAGAGGATGACTTTTAACATTCCAGATACTAAACACATGTCCGTTAAGGTCAGCTTCAGGTCAACCCATTAAATTTGAGCGGAAATGGCTAGACAACTGATTGATTACGTTTCACTGATCTTCAAGGGGGCAGGCAGTACGAAATACTATGAAAGGTAGCCGTGTTAAGATCAGCCTTTAGATAAAGTATGTTCTGAATTAACCGCAGTTAACAAATTCTATTAACTATCATATAATCGCATTAGACAACGCGCACGGCGGCAGGTAGCAGGTTAGATAACGGAATCACTCCAAGGCTTACCCGAAACGAATATCAGCTGTCATACACTTCTTTTTGGAGAGAAATTATTGTCATTACAAGAAAATACTGATATATTTAAACGAGTTCACAACTGTTTACTACAATCTAGATGATTTTCATAACTCACCAAGTCCTCGCTGAGCATGGATAATACTTCTTGTCTATCAACTGTCATTATTAAATTATTGATGAATGACACCGTATTTAAATAGTTCAGCTATGATGATGTTGTAAGTGCTGCCTTTTAGCAAATATATAGTCAAGGGTGGCCACCCTTAGTTAGTTAGGTTAGCTTTGGCAGGGCCTCCAAATGTAGCTTAACTACCATTAGGAGTAGGCTGGGCTAGCTTATGTTGGGTCACCAAACGCTATTTGGCCCCTGAAATTATCGCCCTGCTGGCGTTGTCTGTAAAAGAATCAATCAGGGACGAGAAGACAACTGGCCTCGGGAGTACTGAGATTGTTGGGGCAGTCCTGCAGCGGATCCCGTGCTAGAAAGTCATGTAAGCCAGAGCTCAAGGGAACAAAATCCAACAGGTATGACTTTGTCCCGTGCCGGTTTAGTACTAGAGTAAGGAAATCACTTTAATGTTATTGTATTCGTTAATACTTTTCGTCTAAATATTGTTAAATTAACAGTGATGCGCCATTCTCTGCTTTGTAAATATGTTAGTATTATTTCTGTCCGTCAAGCTATCATTCTGTGTAATTTATATATTGGGAGAGGCGTTGAGATAGGCTAAGCCTGTTCGCCAATCCCAATTCACCCTTTTGTGAATATATAAATTGTTTAAACCAGATAACGGAATATCAGGAGATTATCACTCACCGTTACAATTTTAAATAATCGGTATGATTTGATACCCATATGTTTCACACCAGCAAATGACACAAGAAGCCTGAATGCATATACCTTTTCGCATCGCCATTGAGAAAATATTTTAAAACTATACTTCAACAGAACATATATATTACATATATATCGCGTATATATCCCCATATACCATCACCATATACATGTTACAGTCTAGCCATTATCCGAGAATTCTCCGGAAATTATCCGGTAATTTACTACGAAAAGCCCCATCTTCACTACTAACACTTTCCATATGGTCTGTACAGTCTGGTGACTTAGGAGGTCATTTTTTTTAACCCTACCAGGCCTGGGGGGCAAAATGGCCTCCCTACCAAACTTTCTGCGCTATCTCCGGAAAGACAACAAATTGAGAGCAAATAGTGTATCATATTGGGGTCATTTTGAACGTATTTGTATAACCCGTCGAGGAGAGGATCATGGGTAAATTCAAGATGGCGGCCATAGAGGGTACCAGAAAAGTGATGTTTTCGTCATTTTTCATCAAAATTTCTGCTTTTCCGCGATGAAAAGTGAGCAAGAACTATTTTATTACACATCACATAAATATTTACTAATTTATCATGCACTTTTTACAGAGCAATTGCATAAATAAAAAACAAAAAAAATGCCGTTTTTGAAGATGACCTCACTGTGACGTCATCAAAGCGGCCATCTTGGACTTTTTTACATTTTCTGGTAGAGGTTGACCCAAGGGTATAGTGTGGGAAGTTTCAAGTCCCTAGCTCAAGGGTTAAGAAAAATAATTAGGGGGCCAGTTCGCCCCTCTCCCCCAGGCCTGGACAGGTCTCAAAAATCCCAGACCAGATGCCGTCACCTGAAATCTGCCATCCAATCATCAGCTGCCCTGAAGATTATTCACCAATCGTCCAAACCCCTAGCGGCCGAAGGAATCCAACACCATATGAAATTCAATTCCATCACTACAGGGAAGATTGCTAATGACCAAACCGAACACCCGGTTGCCGTGCAAGCCCTAGCGTATACCAAGTCCTACACTCAATTCAGACCCAGGCCAATAGAAATACTAACGGCATCAACAAGTCTAACTAATCGAAAAAAGTTTCGGCCCTGAAACAGCAAAGAAGCACCCAACCAACCGCCAAAAATCCTAATAACCGTAAGCCAACCAACAATACAATTATGAATCTCAGTAGCAAACCCTTATCTAAAGATCATTGAAGAAAGAATTTAAATTTGTACAAACCCGCATCCACATGAACAGCGAAGACTTTATAGTTAGCATAGAGACAGGGCGACAACAGTTAGAACCAGGGGTAAAACTACGTCAGTAGATTGCATAAATCCTATCTTCCCACAATGGTGCAACCTTAGTAAGTAGAACGCACAGCCATTGAGGAACTGGGAGTCAACAAAACGATCACCATAGCTCCAGTCAATAAGGCACAAGCCACGATCGTACTGGACAGAATCAAGTATCAGGAGATGTTAAACCAGCTACTGGGAGACACTACAACATGCAAAGAATCTGACTAAAGATCCGACTCTCATCTTGGATAAAACCCATATAGGCCTAGTTAAAGCACTGCGAGACAACAAAGATATTGATACCAACCAGTATGGCATGCTCGTTATTCTCACCTTCAACCCGCGTATACCCGAGCCACGGTGAAAGACCCAACAAAGTCAGGTTGTCGTTATACAGTAGGGATACCGTACATTATAGCACGACCCTACACCTAACCCTTCTGCTAACGCCAAATAGGAAATCTGCTAACTCTTTTATAAGGGACTAGAAAGACTGATTGTGGAAAAAATTAGACCTATACCCAATGACAAATTAGTCAGCTAAGATGTGGTAGATCAGATCACAAAATTTCCTAGATCGCAAGCCGTGGACACTATCCAGAGCAGAGTGGCAGAATCCCTACCTTCCATGAGAACCTCCCTAGCCATTGACAGGGTCACGAAACTTGTGGATTTCTCGTTCAGAACCTCCTATTTCACATTGGGAGAAAACATCTTTGAGTCGCTCCACGGATTACCTATGGAATCTCTATCATACCCGATAACTGAACCAGACTAAATCAACCTCCTCACAGCCACTATAAAATCCTGTCACCGAAGAGTGGATGATACATTTGCTATCATGCAAGATAATGATGAACCGACCACCATCCTTGACTTCCATCCTCAATTGAAGTTCACCATGGAGACAGAAATCGACATATAATTCTCATTCTTGAACGTCCTAGTGCACCGAGAAAATCAAATCTTAAAGACCAGTCTTTACAGAAAGCTCATCCTTTCTAGCCTATACATGCATTAGACATCCAACCACCCAGGCGAATCAAACCACCGAAGCATATCACATGGATTAAGAATACTGGTGAACGATACGGATTTGATAATTTTGAAACATCATGATGTCTTGCCGGCATCACTGAAAACTGTGGAACGCTTCTCTCTTGCAGGACACTAGCCTAGTATTATTTATCATTTTAATTTGGTGCCAATGAAATTATTTGAATTAGGGCTTTGGATTATGGACGCGGAAATTCTTTAATGGACGACGGCTGAATATTGGTTGACGAACTAGGCGCTTGTATTGCTGGTATCATTATATGCAACATATATAGGTGGCGGAGAGAGATGCTGGCGTACTGGCATGGAGTCATATGACACCACAGGCCAATATTCCGCCAGCATATCTATTACGAAGCTGCGCATCTGAAAACCCCTCGGCTCAGGGAGCCAGTCATTCATAATGTATTCAATTTGAACCATACTACTTTGAAGACGTCAGGAACATCAAACAGTCTCTTGATGTATCGATGTATACCAAGCATCACACTGAACACGTGAACAGTATCAAAGGATATATAGATCATCAATGATTTTACATAAATTAAAATTGGCTGCCAAGGTTTCCATCCAATCAGAGAAAATGGTTCTGTCATTCATTTGTAGTCTCTTGATGTAATGATGATGTATACAGTCTTGCATCAAACATATGAACAGTACCAGAGGTATAGATTTTGCATAAATTAAAGATGGCAATCAAGTTTTCCACCTAATCAGAGTAACTGGTTGTCATTAATTGTAAGTTTCTTGATGTATCGATAATTTATAATTTCATATGAAGCACTTAAATGGTATCAGAGATATAAACCATTAAAGATTTTGCATAAATTAAAAATGGCCGCCAAGATTTCCGCCCATTCAGAGAAACCAGTTCTGTCATTCATCATAAGTCTCTAATGCATCCCGCCGATGACGTATACCAAATTTTACATGGAGCTCTTGAACGGTATCAGAGATACATGTAGAGATCATTAATGATTTTGCATAAATTAAATATGGCCGGCCATCCTTCCCGCCACTCAGAGAAACTGATGTGGTTATTCATTGCAAGTCTCTTGATACACATGTACATGCCAAGTTTCGTATAGAACACTTATATCATATCAGAGAAATACAGCATTAAAAATTCTGCATAAATTAAAGATAGCCACCAAGGCTTTCACTCAATCTGGGAAACAGGTTTGGTCATTCTTTCAAGTTTCTTGATGTATCGATGATCTATACCAAGTTTCACACTGAACAGCGAAATGGTTTCCGAGATATACAAGATTAATTGTTTCGCATAAATTAAAGATGGCTGCCAAAGTTTCCATCCAATCGGGTCCAGATTCAACAGAGTTCTGGGTCACGAGCATGTGGATGTGCACAGTAAGTTCGGTGTGTCTAGGGTAAGTCGTTCTAAAGATATCTTGATAAGGAGAAAGCTGTGAAGGGACAGAAGGACGGACTTGCATGACGACAACAATACCATTCGGCCAAATATTGGCCTAGGGGTAAAAACACCCCATGGACCAGAAATGATCTAATGCGATGATTTGTATCTCAGCCATACTTTTATTGTGCATGTTCATGTAGACGGCCTGAATGGCACGGCCCCTAGCTCCTGGCTTGAGCGGTATTAGATAAAAAATATCCAACAGCAATGCTCTATCAAGTCATTTGCTAGAAAATAGATGAACAACTATGTGGCCATTAGATAGAAGAAGCGGTCTAAACGGGGGGAAATATTAGTAGAATGCAAGACTGGTTGGTTAATTATACAAAATCTTTAACTGCACCATATGATAATTGTTGTAATTTTATTTGACCACTGTTTGGCTGCAGATTTAGAAAACTTCTTTTGACTCTGTTTTAAGAGCAATCTCTGAAATTCGCGGGTGCATAACAAAATTGGGGGCTCGTCCAAAATCTGAACCAGTTATGGTTTGAGTTTGGTCAAACATAATTGCACATTCAAGTTTAGTGATACAAATAGTCATTTTGTGTTTTCAGTATAACTGGTAACTCTGATCCTCAAGTATTTCTACAAAAGGAAAACCTGGCCATAAGTGATTTAGGGGATTTACGTAAGGCTGAGTTAAAATAATTCGCTAGTCATTTGGATGTTACTGTGTTAACCGGTATGGGGAAGAATTAAATAGTGCAGGCAATGAAAAAGCATTTGAAACTAGAAGTCGAAGAAGGTGATGAGAAAGGACCAGGTATGTTTAGATGGGTAAATGGCCCCAGAATAGGTGCGGTAAAAGTGCCAAAAATAAAATATTGCATATATGCAAGAAATTGTTCAGTTGGCATGAAGTATACAATATTATATTGTATATTCAGATAAGTTTCAAGGCACGGAGTCTCATCATTCTCGAATAACAGGGCCGTGAAGTAGTGCATTCGTGCAAAATCGCCAATTTTGAGGCAAAAACATCTCATACATTTATGAAGATAAACGATAACCAGAACCAGCTTGATATAGCATACTCGCTGTTCAAATATGTAGTCGTAGACCAAATCTGGTTCTGGTTATCGTTTATCTTCATGTGTTTACAGAGAATAATAGGAATTGTTTTCACTTCAGAATCAACTATTTTGCACGAATGCACTACATGTACTTCACAGCCCTGTTACGCGAGAATGATGAGACTCAGTGTCTTGACATTTTTCTGAGTAGGCCTATACAATATAATATTGTACTTCATGCCAACTGGACAATTTCTTGTAGTGGAAGTGTTTTATTTTGGTCTCTGTATTACACCTGGCCTGGGGCCATTTACCCATCTAAAGATACAAGGTCCTTTGTACTAGAAACGGAGTTTAAGTAGCGAAAATAGCGTTGATGGAAAAGGAGTTAGAGGCAGAGACAAACAGATTACAGGTAGAGGCAGAGACAAGAAGGTTATATGAAGAAAGTGAGGTGGGAAAAGCGTGTTAGAACAGTTGAGACTGGAAAAACAGGGAAGATACAAAGAAAGAGTGAGATCGTGCAGGAGTGAATCGGATTTAAATTCATTTTAACACCCGGGAAGTCACGGGCGGGATCATTTCTTTTCACATAGCCCGATGAATGAATACCTGCGCCCCAGTTAGTCGCCTCTTACGACAAGCTCTCTGAGGGACTGAGGCCTATTCTTACCTTGACCGGAAGTGTGCACAACGACACACGAGAGCCCCACGGAGCTATGAAAAAGGGGGAAGAGACTGGTTTCACCTGTAAAATCTGCTCTGCCAATTATTCACGCGTAATTGAAAACTTCAAAGAATACTTATACAGAATAAGCAGTTTGCACATCCCCATTTTAACTCCGTCGCCCGTCACCATTTGAAGATACTTCTTGTAAAATATACAGTGACCTTGACCTTTGACATCCAAATGGATGGGGTTATTCCATGTCCCCATGTGCAAAGTTCGATACCAATCCATACACCTGGAACTGAATATCACATGAACAACAAATGTTGACATACGGATAGAATTACAACAAATGTTGACAGACAGATAGATCGGCGGGACGGACAGGCGGACAACACTGGCTGCCGTATGGAATTACACGACCTCGTCTAACTGCGAAATATCAAAACATGAATTGCAAGCACCCAGAAGGTGCGCTGACCCCTCAGCCCGAACATTATGTTGGACCGGTAACAAATAATTGCGACAGTTGACTGCTCAGAATGAAACAGTCGAGACACCCACAACATACGCCCATCTTTGGTAATTACGTAAAATAGTAATAAAAAGAAATTTTGAAGATTGTATTTTTTTTAACACCGTGAAATTGTGAAAGTGAAAGCTGTGAAATGCATCTAATCTTTCAAATATTGGTTAGTTGTGGACAGTATTGCATGAAAACAGCCTGAATCTCTGGAGGAACTCAAATCTCTCATTGCTCATTCACTACAGTGCTGCTTGCTCTCCTTTGCTCGATAAAATTATATAAGTTGGCAGCAGGCAGAAATAACTACGGACCCGTATGTTTACTAGCAAACAACTCACAACAACCTGACTGCATGGTCCCATAGAAGCATGCAATAAACAAAATGTATTTTCTTCCTGGATCAGCAAACCAATAGGCGTAAATATACCTTCTAGTGTATTGTTTCATTTTCAACAGTTTAATTTTTATCCCGCTCAACTGCCCAAGACACATGCATGAGTGGCTGCTATTAAACCACCAAAATGGAATTTAATAGGCTAAAATATGTACCACAATTATCACGTTGGTTGGTTGATAACTGTCGAAAACTGGACCCAAACTGGTTTTGCCAACTGTATACTTGTTGCACGCCATAAGCGCATCGAAAGCCATCTAACAATTGGTTAGAGAGGTAATATCTCGGATACTCTTATATATAGTGTCTCTAATTCGTTCCAGACATGCCGCCCATATATCACAATAATGTGTAAATTAAGAAGCAACTGGGAATCATGTTTTCAATGAAGAAGCGGTACAAAAGTTTGTTTTCAAAATTAAAGATATTCTTGAATACAGGCCTAAAATAATTTGATGCCACTGTCAAATCTCGAATCTGCTAAACCTCCAGAAACTTTACTGGCCTACTTGCTGGGGAATTAAACTGCCAGAGCCTGTACATGTAGTAACAAGTTTTGTGAATTAATTTAAAGCCTCGAGATTCCATCCAATGATAACCTTAAACTCTACTACTCACTCACTCGCTCCAATGATAACCATCCTCAGATGGTCTGAATCTCGATTAGACTGCAACACAGGGCTCCCTGGAATCAAGGAACCTTCGCAAGTCCCAATGCAACATACAACCAAGGGTTCCCAATGGGCACATCTCAGATGATCTGAATCTCGAATAGACTGCTACACAGGGCTTCTTGTAATCTGGGAACCCTCAAGAGTCGAAATGCAACATACAACCAAGGGTTCCTGATGGGCATATTTCCAGATGGTCTGAATTTCGAATCGATCGCTACACAGAGCTTCTTGGAAGCCGCATGCCGCATACAACCTAGGGTTCCCGATGGGCATAGATAGCAGTGTACAAGCTGAGCATCAATAAACAATAAAAAATAATTAAAAATCATAAAATCATCATAGCCATCTGAAAATCTAATCATTTCATCAGTCACCATACAGAAAGCTCTCACTAAAGTTTGGTCAGGCCTGACTTCATAGATCTGCAAATATTCAGCGGACAAGAACACATGTTGACGGACGGACGACCGGACGGACGTACGTACATGGCAACGACAAGACCCCGCAGCCCTATGGGCTGAGGGGTAATAACTCACCCGGTACAAGATTTGCAAATATTTATTATCAATGGTAATATGCAGCAAGCCCGCGGTTTTATACGCAAATTATTAAACGAAGTGGGCGCTTATTGCTGATTTATACATTTTCCATAGCTGCCATGATGTCTGGAATCAGTTCTTCGCTAAAAAAAGACTTCATATTCCACGTGGATATGGCATGGTCTCAACGTCACCTTCACTTGCAGATAAATGCTGGGGATTGTAATATCTTGTTTTATAAATGCGCTAGCGCAAGAGCCCGAATCTACTTGGGCTTATTCTAGCACATAACACAATTATCTAATTTTATATTATCCTTGTGAAAATAAAGGTATATACAATCGCGTCTTCTTGCTTTTCTTTGGTTTTCGTGGGTTCACAAAGTGACATGTTGCATCGACTGCCACATTCAATTTAGAAAACACATTGTAAAGTTTATGTTTATGACTTTAACACTTTTCTGAGGACATATAAAAGATTCGTCTCGATCATATGTTTCAGCTGCAACATGTTTAGGTTTGTCACTTGGGTAAGAGTTAAGGAAAGCCTAAGCATGACATGTATTTAGAAATGTGCGTAAACGAACCTCGTAGCAGATATACATTTGAAAGAGTGCTTAGTTCTAAAAGTGCAGATTTGGATCCAAAGTTTTTTTTTTTAAACGTGGTAATTCTGCCGCTGCATGTGGACAAGGTATGTCGTTTCTAACTCGAATGTCAGCCTTGACGCCTTTAAACATTGTTAAGTACACATACATGTACCATGGGCTCTTGTAGTGTGCCTATATGAACTAACGTCTGCATGGTAGATAGCAAAAAAAGGATACACTGGAAAAAAACCCGGTAAAACTGTATGGAATGTTCCTTAATTATTGCATATCTGTATATAATTATAGCTGGTTTTATAGAATAAAATATATTCCACAAATTGTTAAGGACTTTTGTTCAGTGTATGTCTCTGTCAGCCAACCATCTTCATGTTCAAGTTAACGGAATACAATAATATCTGAATAATCTAAATACTTCACTGATACGGAAGACGGAACCAGATGACCAACAAGTTTCCAACCATGGAATTAAACCTCAAATTAAGAGCTCTATGTCATATTAATAAAATATCTTAAAATGTCATGTATTATACACATGGGACTTCCCTCAAAACAGGAAATATATACAGCAATTTTACAGTAATTTGACAATTACATATTTACAGTGCCAATAGTATGCGCATAAAGCTACACCATGATTAAAAAAAGTCAAGACCAACCCACTAAACAATATTATGCGAACACTAACACAAATCCATCCAAGTTTGTTGAGGCAAAACTCAACAAGTTCATTTTGTACAGTCCCAAGGGTTGACATACGGAAGAAAACAAAAACATACACATCCATTCAGTCACAAAATATGGTCAGTTATAGGTTTTCACCACTCAGTCTGGCTTTCTTTAAGGATACATCCATTTGATCCTTGTTTGAAATAAACCCTGTTTAATAGTATTCAACAATCAAACATTTGCATTCAATTTGCACACATGAACAAAGAAATAAATAACAATTTGTACATCGTTCTCAGCTGATTGATACAAGGATTTGTTTTTAATCATTACCAGGTTGTTTGAGATTACAATTTTCTTTCAACACCGGGATATCCACATAAAAAAAAGAAATGGTTGCTCAATAAAAGCAAGATACAACATAAAATATTACGCAAACCTGAATGAAATATTGGCACATGGAGCTATTCAGGTTAATCAGCACTGCAAGACTAATGATCATTTATATGCAATATGGCATGTACGGTACATACATGTGTTACAGGTGACCGACTGAATATAATCAAGGGCTCTATACCAGTCTATTTCATGCCTCGATGATCACCATGCTCTGAAAATGACCAGGTGCCTCAGCCCTGTCCAAGCATGGGTACCAGTTCTCACAACCTCTCCCTAAGCTTGTACAAAATTGTGATCTGGTAGGGTTGACAGTAGTTCTCTCATGCAGGAAATACATAGGATGTTGGGGCAGGTCAGCATTTAACATGAAGGCCATAACTGATGGGATTTTTTTACGCTGAGGTTCTGGTAGAGCATGATCGAATTCCTAGCTCTAAATATACTCTTCTATACAGCTCTTCATACTGCAATCAAGTATTTGATCTTGGAAAAATAGATCAACGTCAGTCATCTTCTGGTCTATTCTCACTTAACTGCATGTGGTACATGAATTCGGGGATCTTATACTTAACAAAGAGAAGTTGACCTTCAGAAAACAGGTCAAGGTCAGTCATATTCAACAGACTTCAGATCCATCATCAGTTGCATATGGGGTATAATTTGGACAACACAGATATACTCCTTCACGAACTATCATATATGGAATATAATCTGACCTGAACAAAATAGGTCAAGGCCAATCATCTTAAATACATATTCTAGACCACCGCCAGATTTATACATAGTATTAATTAGGAAAGCCTAGCTATATTTCTGCATGTTATATCAATAATATAGGACCTTGAGACAATAGGTCAAAGTCGGTCAACTTGGGTAAGCTTCTAGCCAGTCACCGATGTTCAACAGAAAGGAGCAGTATTCTCACTATCATGAAGGCATGCATCTCTGTGGAGATTGTTTGTTGAGTAGACATTGCTTACAATATATTAAAACAGGTAAAATGAAACTGGGACCTTAAAACCTGACCACAAAATCAACAGGCTGAGAGTCATTTGCCGATTATATCTTAATTAAAAGTTTGGAGTGAAGAAATTACCATTTTTCAGATTATCATGTGGATGGGAAACGTGATGCACACACACACATGGACAGACAGCGATTCTATATCCCCGACGGAATAATAAACCACTTACCTGGCATTTCTTCATGGTGAGCCCAGATTCTAATTATTGATGCATGAAATTACAACCAGATCATTTATTACAAATCTTCAATAATTTACACAACAAAAACACAGAGAGCTGTAAATAAAATTTACCCAATAAAAATTTTTAAACTTACCTGAAATCGATATTTACACTCTACCGGGCTCCTCACAATAGAAAAAACGTAGCGAGAGTGAAAACGTGTGCACCAATCCAAACCCAATCATTCAACATGTACGGTGGAACTTGTCATGTGAAACACAGCCATTTAGGCTGAGTTGGGCTACCATGTATAAATATAATGAATAAATAAATAAATAAAAATAATTGTACGAGAAATTCGACAGACCTGTAAACATTGATTAATGGCTGTGGTCCAGGGATCATGGATGCTGAAAGGCTGACCTCGATAGGCCCCATGTTTGCCAGAATCTCAAGGAATACCAATGAATACCCAAACTTTGACCACAATCCATATCTCTTAACTGGAACCAGTGACCTTGGCCTGCAACGTTTGACCTCGGGTTCGGATCAATAATATCGTCTCCCTCTCATGTACCCAGTCCAATAAATGCAGTTTCAATGATTTTCTGATTTTCAGGCCCCCGTGACCTTGTCCCTTTGACCTCAATGTTGGTATACGTTCTCCTAACGTACATGTTTGCACTCACACACAAATTGCACTTATAAATGATTTCCTCAGTTTCAAGCCGGTGACCCTTTCCAGCTCTAGAAAGCCGTGACTCTAAAATCCTTGGTGTCCTACTTCTCTAGTTTCTGCTGGTTTGAGCCTGATGTGTGAAGATGGTTCCCCCAACCTTCCCAATTTGTCATGGTTATATTCATGTATGGATGTGAAATACCAGACGTGAATGGAAGTTCTAACTTCTATGGTAAAAGAACGGTCTGCCCTAATGATTGCAAGAATGTGTATAACCAACTGACCAACTTAGCCTTGCATCTTGGAAGACTGAAGGAAGAATATAAAATGGCAACAATATTTACACCGTCTCTGTCACAATGTTCCACCATCACAGGCACAAAGAAGACAAAAGAAGAAGAAATCTACATGTAGACAAGCATGTCTAGGCATCACGATCAAGAACAACCGATCCCCCCCCCCCACACACACACTTCAGTCCCCAACTTATTCCCCCAATAATCAGTCATTGGGCTCTTTTGTAGAGCTGTAAGTTTACTTTTCTATTGCTTCGAAGGTTCATGATCAACAGATGTTGTGATTTATCATTTTATGTCCATGACTTGTTGGACAGTATCAAGTTTCATATCCGGTATCAAATAGTGTGACAAATATGTTCAACTGTCCAGTGTGAAATCACATCAGTCCATTGCAAAACACACAACTGACCAGTATGAAATCACAACTGTCCAGTATGAAATCACAACTGTCCAGTATGGATTCACAACTGACCAGTATGAAATCATATTGTCAAGTATGACTCACAGTTGTCCAGTATGAAATCACAACTGACCAGTAAGGAATCATGGTCGTCCAGTATTAAATCACAACTGTCCAGTATGAAATCATAACTGTCCAGCATTAAAGCACAACTGTCCAGTATGAATCACAAGTGTCCTGTATGGAATTACAACTGACCAGTAAGGAATCATGGTCGTCCAGTATGGAATTACAGCTGTCCAGTATGGAATCCCAACTGACCAGTATGAAATCACAACTGTCCAGTATCAAATCATAACTGTTCAGTATGAATCACAATTGCCCAGTATGAAATCACAACTGACCAGTATGGCATCACAACTGTCCAGTATGAAGTCACAACAGTCCAGTATGAAATCACAACTGCCCAGTATGAAGTCACAGCTGTCCAATATGGAATCACAACTGCCCTGTATAATTCACACTTGTCCAGTATGAATCACAATTGTCCAATATGGAACCACAACTGTCCAGTATGGAATCACAGCTGTCCAGTATGGAATCACAACTGTCCAGTATGGAATTACAACTGTCCAGTATGGCATCACAACTGTTTTCAGTATGGAAGCACAACTGTACCGTATGAAACAACTGTCTAGTATGGAATCACATCACTCCACTGTGAAATCACAACTGACCAGTATGAATCACATGCACAATTGTCCAGTATGAATCACATGCACAATTGTCCAGTATGAAACCACAATTGTCCAGTGTGACATCACAACTGTCCCATGTGAAATAACTGCCCAGTGTGAAATAAAAACTGTTCAGTATGAAATCATAACTCACCAGTATGAAATCACAACTGTTCAGTATGAAATCACAACTGTTCAGTATGAAATCACAACTGTCCAGAATGGAATCACAACTGCCCAGTATGGAATCACAACTGTCCAGTATGAAATCACAACTGTCCAGTATGGAATCACAACTTTCCAGTATGGAATCACAACTGTTCAATATGGTATCACAACTGTCCAGGATGGAAACACAACTGTCCGGTATAAAATCAACCTGCAAAATTATCAACAATGGTATGAATTTAGAAAATACTGGAGAAAATAAATTTGGCATATGATAAAAGTAAATCCCTTAAAGAGATGAGGCTAATATCACGATGATTCAGACTAAAACATTCTTCTCTTTGCTATGACTACATATACATGAACCAGGCACATTTAACTCGGGGAAAAAAGGTAACATAGAATCAGTAGTATGTCAACAATTTTTCAGTAGAATGTAACTAAAAAATGCATCTGTGAGATTGAGAATAAGAGACATTATTATCGCTACAGTGACTTAAATTTGGCATCTCAGGTTTGACTTTGGCCATCCAAAATATTGTTATGTCATAATGAAATTGAAAGAAGTTTTGAAAGTAGGTCTGAATCACTTTTCATGCATAAGATTTTACAAAATTCTGTTTAACAAAATAAAAAAAAATCAATACAATTTGCATGGCGCCAAGACTAAAAATATATATTGGTAATTATGGTTATGGCAAAGATGGCAATTACTTTGAATGGCCTCAAAATAGTCATGTTAGCATTTAGTGTTCTTGTAAACTTTGAAAGTCTATCATAATTACCACACATACATTTCTATAAAATACACCAGCACCAGTATTGACAGCATCAACTAGGTATTAAAACTTTCTTCATATAGTCAATGATATCCTGTCTACGGAGGATAGCCAAGTGCTCGGCTTTGTCGAAGACCTGGTGATAGACTTTCTGTTTCTGTTTGCCCTGCCAGCGCAGACAACCCCTCAGGCTGCGGATGTTAACAGTGCCATCACCCTCATCTGGGATAATCTCGGGCTGGCTGTCATGCCACGTTTTTGTTGTGTATTTGAGCACGCCGGGCGTAGCAACGCCTATTCCATGCAGACAATGTACTTCGACGCCAGGTGGCGTTAGGTCCTTGATTAGGTTCTCCGTGTCCTTTCTCATCAAGTAGCCCGTCTCGTACTTTATGTCAGAGAAGAAAGCTGCATAATCCTTGACCGTATAGCTTCGTTGCGGGGCGATAACCAAGACTTCGCTGGCATTCCAGAATTGGTCGGAGGGCATGAGCCAGGCTGTACTGGACATGCTCCGCTGCACCGGTCGTACACTGAGTGGCTTCACAAAGAACACGCCAAGATTGTCCCCTGAACAAACACACAGAAACAGTTGACATACATACCCATATACAAATAAAGCTATTCAGAAAAAAAAATAGAGTTATTAATCTTTTCATGCGAGCAAAGAGGAGTTGAATCAAAGGAATGAAAGTTGAATCAAATGAATGAAACTTTTTTATTAGTTTTTTAGTTCAGTTCACTGGTCATTTTTAGTTGGGATACATAAACAAAGACAGTCATGAGGTCACATATTCTCAAATCATTCAAAGTAGCATCAAATCACTTGCAATGACTATATATATCAGGCATGAGCATTGAAAACATGGACAACGACAGGAAAAAATCTGACTTTCCAACAAAAAAACACTGAAATCAGTGTTTCCGCTGAATATTGTCATCCCTGATATATGTATGGTCAATGGCAGTATCCATATTAAGGGTACTGAGCCCTGCTGCACACTGTTTTACACACCCTCTAGAACTCTTTTATACAGTTAAAGGTATGCCTCACAGCTGTGGTAATGTATATATATCTGGAAAGCACATTTCGTAAAGATTCCTGACATATAAATGTGTTCATCATGTTCACTGTAAACCTGGTAGTGTGACGATATTCGGATTTAAAATACAAATTTAATTTAAAATTTAATTTTAATTTTTTTAAATGCTATTTTCAACATGAGGCACCAGAGGTGCTACAACTCAGCCCCTTAACAGTCTAGACCAAGTTGTTTTTATGGGTGTAGAAGTTTGGATGCATGGCAGAGAGTTATGGCATGCGAAATGCAAACACAAGCCACAACTCAGACAGATGAACGGATGGATACACTGACAGACGGACAGACAGATGGACAATCAGAATCCAGTATACCACCCAACTATGTACAGGAGTTAACGTGAAACAAACAATTATGATTAATGAGCCATATCAAAAGTAGGCCTAACAGTTTGCTATAGATTCATAACAGATACGCAACAACAATAAACACGAGGCACCAGGGGTGCTAGAACTCCTCAGCCCCTTGACAGTCTAGACCAAGATGTTTTATGGGTGTAGAAGTTTGGATGCACAGCAGAGAGTTATGGCATGCGAAATGCAAACCCAAGCCACAACACAGACAGATGAACGGATGGATACACTGACACACGGATGGACGGACAGACAATCGGAATTCAGTATACTCAACTATGTACAGAGGTATAAAAAGTGACAAGGTATCCACATATCTGAAGGAAAACAAGTGAGAAATGACTACATTGCAGTCAAAACCTGCGACAGTGGCAATAATACAGTGAAAGACATATCAGCGGAGGTAGTGGTAATTGTAGAAAAAAAGCGCCATCTGCCAGTGTTTTTATGCCAAGGGAAGTAATTTTCAACTTCTAACCCACAATTGTAGGAATTGCGTAATAGGTCTGATACCTATATATATATTACATATATATAAATTCATTTTCCCCGTTCAAAATCCGACGATTTTGACTTATCCGTGCCGTCTATACTGAATTGACAGACGAAATCACAATGATCGCTTTGGCAATGTCTTGATACAAGTATCGTGTAGGCCATGTTTCAAAACATTCGGTTTAGTCGTTGATTTTTGCATATCAAAAGGCTTTCAAATATTTGGAAATCCAAACAAATTTCGAGGATTTAGTCATAGCGCGAAAATCTGCAGTCTCCCTTCTCGCTTACTTTGCCGATCAAAATGGAAAATTTATATTTCCTTTAAAGTTATTTTTCAATGAATTTAGTATCAGGTCTATCACTTTGATCTGTGAAACTATGAAATGGGATTTAAGGCTTTATCGAACTGTCCAAGCGGCATAATGACACTTTTTCACCTTTCAAATTGAGGCCTGTGACAGTCTTGATATTCGATTAGAATAATTAAGTTTCTGCATTTACGCGTGTTATCATCTGCACACTAAATACCTTGCCACTCTTTTCCACGCAGCAAATCAATACCAAGACATGGCTTGCTCCTTCGATATAAATATTTACGGATTATCTCCCTATACTCAGTTCGCGAATATGTTTGTCACTACGTCATTCCGAAGGTGATTTAAGTGCGAAATTTCGGGGGTAGTTCACTAGGTCTGTAAGAGAATGATGTCGAATTCTCGTTATTATCTTTTGATACATCAAAAATTATTAAGTCAATGTGAAAGGTATCTAAGTATCAAAATCAAACTCAAAAACACATCCAGGAAATCAAGGCTCTAGCTTTTGACAACTAGGTCAACTAGATCGCTTTTATAATCAGTATCTGCTGATAATGACGTAATTTCATTCGTAAAATTGATTGACAAAGTAACATAGATTGTGAGGTGTATAGAATCAGTAAATTCTAGCAGGAACGGGCTCTGACTTGAGAGAATGATGCCAAATGCAATATGTTTTTGCCGATTGTCTGCTGATACACATAAGTATTGAATTTACGAAAGTGATTAATGCTAATCTGCCGAAGAGAACGGAAACATCAATACCAGCGAAGCAAGGCCCTGGCTTGCGAGACTGAGGAGAGAGAGGCTGTGTTCCGAAAGAGGATCATTCAAAATAGCTATGTGCCAAATTTCATGCTTGTAACCGAAAGTGAACAATATAACTGCACAACTATGATGTATTGTTCGCGCACAGGTTTGTCTAGCTCATTAAATGCTAAATAGTCATTTCTGTATTATAAAACTAGTTGCCTATCAAGTATTGAGTATTATCAATGAGTCGGTATAGCTAAGACAGTAAGTGCAACTCCAGGTATTGGAGGGTCATTGTTTCCATTCCCACAGAGGGTTAAATTATTCTTCCTTTCAAAACATATTTCCATATATGAGAATTGCTTGCGGGGGTAAAGTTAAACATCATACCAAATTGTCATTTCTATAAAGTTAAACATCTTTATTCGGCGAAAGTTGGCGAGTTGTTCCCTTCTGAAACGTAATTGTTGCGTTTGTTTTTATGAAGCAAGATCTATATTTCATACCAAGTATTATTCAATGTTAATTATGATGACAATGCGTTACTTGTCTACTTCTTCACCAATTTGTGAATTATCTAAATTGGGTAGATAAAATGATTACTAGAAGTAGTGAGCTTATTTTTCTACTTACTAAGACAGTCGCCTATGACTGTATGCAAATTAGCTGAACCACTGATAAGGTTGCGGCTCATCTGCCTTGGTATATAAGCAATTCAAGGATCTTAAAGTGTATACACATGTACATACTGTTCAGTGAAAATGGTAATATCTGAAGACCAAGACCGATGTGTAGATCGACAGCTTTTAAGCGACTGAAGTCTCCTCTGTGTTGACGTAAGAGAACTGAAGTCTGAATGGAAATCAACAAAGCAATAATTCATTCCACCGAATATAGTTGCAAATGAATTGAAACATGCCTGAAGACAGGGTTGTCATTTGAGATCGGAGGTAGAAAAGTGTGGCAGAGATCACACTCTCTTAGCGCATGCGTATTTCAAAAAATCACAAGATGAAGAAGAAGAACAACAACAACGCGAGCCTCCCGTAGACCTGCGTGCCGCAGGTAAAAACATGTAAAGTTGTGATCTTATTGCCCTGGCCTGACACTAAGTGTCGGACGGGTCTTTTGGTTGTTGGTTGTTTGAAGTTTAACGTCGTACCTAACCTTAATGGTCACACGGCGACGATGACCCAAACAAACATACCCTAGCAAAACCCTACCCCTAAGAAAAACCTAACAAAACAAAAAAAATATTTGAATTTCGAATTTTGAAAATTAGGCTCTACACACACTGGTGATCGGAATGGATCGGACGGGACTTCTGTCCATTGGTGCATTTGTCCGCTGTTTATCTGTTGCCCCATATCCTGCCAAGCAGTTGATGTTAACGTGAAACAAGCAATTATTATTAATGAGCCATATAAAAAGTAGGCCTAACAGTTTGCAATAGATTCATAACAGATACACAACAGCAAAAAATAAGGAAATTCCTGATATTTTTGTCCCACATATTTTTCATTTCATACCGCGATGGTTTTTACAGTGAGATCTAATTACCCAAAACAAAAATAATAAAATAATAATCAAGAGCCACAGACATAAGCAAGAAGTACAGTGCCATTAAATTAGTGCTCAAATAAACTAACTTCTAAATAAATGGGTGTTCTCAATGTAAAGAAGTGATCGACCGCATTGTTGTTGTTGTTCATGACAGGTCTCACACAGGCAACGTCTCTGATGTCATGAACGATCCATTTTTATTTTCATAAATGTGCCTACCGCTTGATTCTCTTTGCCTGATGTGCTGTCTTACGGAAAATTGTTTGTCATCTAATTATGAACGAATTCGAATGAAATTCATCTGCTAAATAATATCCAAACGTCCCAGGATTCCATTTTCACCCTCGTGTACTTTCCGTCTGAGGACCGCGTGTTAGCATTCAATCCCTTCTTATGGACTGTTTTTGCCCGTTGGCTTTGGGCCAGCAGCCGAGGGAAGAAACTACCTGGCGCCAGTCGGGAACCATTACAGAGAGCATTCAAGGCTTCCAAAGAATAAACGAGCAAAGATTTCCGAGGTTTAGTTGCGCATTACGTCATCAAAACATGCGGCAAGCCTGCAGAAATTTTGAAATCCAGGTAACCCGAAAAAGAGGTAAACCGTTTTATATTCAAGTAACCCCAAAACAGGTTGTGCTATTTTTCTTTGGGTAACCCATTTAACACGTTGAATAATTCCACGTGTTATGAGGGAGAATATGTTCATCATGGCCCTGGACGTTTGGCCACCTTTTCGACTGCTTCACAGTTTATGCTGCATATACTGCAGCAGAGTAATGTCAACCGTCACTCACAGGTAAAATCTTTTGTGAACGACCATTTTTTGCATTCATGGAAACAGATTCTTGTGTCCAACTTGATTCACCATTTGTCACTTTTTGATTCTGTCCAATCCAGTCCTTGTCTTTTGTGAAAACATAGTGAGCTATAAAAAGTGTACCTAAATGTAAATTAACCACGGGGAGCTGATACATCACTCAAGATCCAAATTTTGCTTTGTGATTTGTTTTGTTCTTCCTATCATATTATATTTCTGATTAAATAAGTCCACTTATTTTCAAACAAAAAAATAATGGAAATAAAATATTCTATTTCAATTTAAACAATAGTGATGAATTTCAACAGTCACCAGTGGTTACCAGTAGACTCACAAATTACTTCAAGCTCACTAGGGGCTTGAACAATTCTAGTTATTGTTCTGTCATTATTTCTGGTAATGAATGAACCGCCACCTACATGTAATTTATAAGTTGGAATGAACTGGCTTTCCTGACTGGGGTGATTATGTCATGTCACAATATAACTTTTATTATGTAAATGTAATATTTTATCTTAGTTTTAACATTTTCTGTATGTATTCATGTAGAGAAATAAAGAATGATTGATTGATTGACTGATTGATCACATAAAAAAAACATATTTCGAAAAAGGATAACCGGTAACCATTTGATTACAGGAGGAATATCAAAATTGTCTGTGGCTACAGCAATTGCCACATTTATAGACGTTCGATACATAATGGTTTAAAATAAACGAAGAGGAAAGTCACTCGAGTCTATAATCTCAAAGATCAGATCGAACAGTTCTGCATTATAAAAGTCGGAAACCAATCATCATTGCAAAGTGTATGCGCGAAGAGCAGTGTCCGTGAAGGTTCTCGAAAATCCCTCGCCGACAGTATTTCAGTGAATGAGAAGAATGGTTGGCGAATCATCAGACGAGTCACAGTTCAATATTGCACAAGAGTATCAACATCCTAATGACTACAGGCTCTGTATAATGATGATGTGTAAATCATCCACTTTTCTTAGAAAACTTTGCCTACCGCTTCAACGAAAATTTCCTGCGGTTCCCGCCATTACATTGGCTCTCCGCACACGTGGCAAATATTGCATCATCCCATGCTGGGAATAGCCTGTGCAGGAGACTACCGCTTGTCTTCTCGTGAGACTTGATGCGCCGATGCGCATGTTGTCCTTGTCATTCCGACCATATTGGGTTGAATTTTTTTGAATTACAAACATTCGAAATATTATATCAATTTTTATTCACGCGAACGGACAAAGGGTTATGCGGGGATTTATCCGCGTAACTGTTGCGCGAACGAAACGATCGTTTACGCAATTTGTGCAGCCCTGTGCGGAGAACGCCACGATTTGTTTTGCAGCAAGACGAAAGGATATCTCGGAGTTTTCTGATTACAGGTCAGATATTTGATTTGAATTTCCGTGAAATATCGAATAAAACTCTCTGAACGAACAACACACTGATTAAGCTAAGTTTTGCTTGCGCGAATCCAACTTCCATTTTAGGCGGGTCTTGCGCGAATCAATTCCCACAAAAAGAAACCTTGACGTTGTGTAGATGGGTAACCCGAGGCAGATGTACGCTTTCTTTCCACTGTCTTCGCTGTGGACATAGCCCATAGGGCTGAGGAGTAAAAAAAAGTACTCAACTTATCGTAACTTACTTCATAATTGACATCTGATGGAATAATTCTTTACAAAATCGAGTAACTCAGTTATGAACTTTGAAGTTGATTTAAATATCAATAGAATAAGACCTAGACCAAAATTGACAGAACTGAGACGCAGATTTCCTGTTGAAGTGTTGTTTTTCACAGGAAATGACGACTTTAGTTACGATAAGTTGAATACTTTTTTTGAAAATAGCCATTTAAAGAAGAAGGCTCAATATTTTAAATTGCCTTTTTTCCAAAATTTGAATATCTTCACAACCTACACATATACAGTGAACATACTAATATATTTGGAATCCTTAGGAAATGCGCTTTCAACGAACATATACATTACCATAGCTATAAGGCATAATTTTAACTGAAAAAAGACAAATACTTGAGGGTGTGTGAAAGTGTCTGCAGGAGGGCTCAGTATCCTTAGAGCATGAAATCTTATTTCCAAGTATATATGTAGCTAATTGTCCATTGTCAGGGCCGTAGTCAGGATTTACTGAGGGGTGGTTCGCCTTCACTCCAAAAGGGTTCGCTGTAAGGGAAAAGGGGCAAATAGGGGGTTCGCTTCAGTTTGAAAAGGGGCATTTATATGAGAAAAATTTATAATATTTCCGAAAGGGGGGTTTGCCCGAACCCAGAAAATCCCCTTGGCTACGGGCCTGACTATGTAGTATGGTGCTGGAATTAGTTTCAATATGTGTGGAGAAACATCTATATGAGTTCCTTCATTGATAATATCAAGTTCATGGTACATTCAGTAATGATATGGAGAGAAAAATGTCCTAAGGCACAAATATGCCCAAAACATGCACAAGGATGCATCCAGCTAGCTGAGTTTGTCAAACCTATCCTCAACAGAACTGATTTATCCAATATCAGCGCACTGACCTGAGGCAAACAGTCGGAGAGGTTTCACAGCGCCTCCCCAAACTCCAGCAAGGGAGATGAATGCCTGTATATACTTGTCTTTCCAGGCCTGGGGCTGCTGGTTGAGGAAGTACAGAGTGGTGGGGTTTCCCATGCTGTGACCCACAAACACCACCTTCTTTCCACCATTTATCGTGTACGTGTCTTCAACCAGCTTGGTCAGGTTTTGATAGAGGGAACCAAATTCGTCTGAAAATAAGTAAGATACAGTTTCGGTGAAATAAGGAAGTTTTTTATTACTTTGGGAACAAGATCATATGAACATTTTCGAATTGACTTTCAAGGTCCCAAATACATATACGGGAGTTAACAGAATCAATATGACCAAAACCTTCCAGGCTGAGTTGTCACAATGCCATGAATGCCTCGGTTAATTGCTAAATACATATATTGGTCAGAATCTACAATATGGGTGTGCAGACCTCGTCCAACACTGGCATGAAATATATCCTGAATTATCATACATTTATCAAGAAGAGTGGAAGCATGTTTTTATCACATAAACATTGAATTTTTGGTCCATCTTTCATGTATGAGTCAAGAAACAAAGGATAAGAATATAGAGTTTCTGTGTACAACAATGAGTCTATATGCATGGTTTCTCAGCAATACAAAGGCCTGAAACAGTAGAACTTTACAGGAAACACTGACCAAATGTTCATATAAAGATATGAATTCCCATTTGGGTGCCTAGATACTTTACTACAGGTGGGTAATAGAAGCACAGAATGACAATCAAGATAATATAACAATGTGGTCAGTCATTGCACTGAATCTCTATTTTCCAGACAAAATAAGTCCTGCTTTTAACATAGTGACCTCTAAATGCAGGTGGTCTCTTTCTACATAGTGACCTCTCAGTACAGGGGGTCTATTTAACGCAGTGACCTCTCAATACAGGTGGTCTCTTTAAACGCAATGACCTCTCAATACAGGTAGTCTCTTTTAACGTAGTGACCTCTCTATACAGGTGGTCTCTTTTAACGTAGTGACCTCTCTATACAGGTGGTCTCTTTTAACCTATCAACCTCTCAATACATGTGGCCTCTTTTAACCTATCAACCTCTCAATACATGTGGTCTCTTTTAACCTATCAACCTCTCAATACATGTGGTCTCTTTTAACCTATCAACCTCTCAATACAGGTGGTCTCTTTTAACCTATCAACCTCTCAATACAGGTGGCCTCTTTTAACCTATCAACCTCTCAATACAGGTAGCCTCTTTTAACCTATCAACCTCTCAATACAGGTAGCCTCTTTTAACCTATCAACCTCTCAATACAGGTAGCCTCTTTTAACGTAATGACCTCTCAATACAGGTGGTCTCTTTTAACCTATCAACCTCTCAATACAGGTAGCCTCTTTTAACGTAATGACCTCTCAATACAGGTGGCCTCTTTTAACGTAGTGACCTCTCAATACAGGTAGTCTCTTTTAACGTAGTGACCTCTCTATACAGGTGGTCTCTTTTAACCTATCAACCTCTCAATACAGGTAGCCTCTTTTAACCTATCAACCTCTCAATACATGTGGTCTCTTTTAACCTATCAACCTCTCAATACATGTGGTCTCTTTTAACCTATTAACCTCTCAATACAGGTGGCCTCTTTTAACCTATCAACCTCTCAATACAGGCGGCCTCTTTTAACCTAGTATCAACCTCTCAATACAGGTGGCCTCTTTTAACCTATCAACCTCTCAATACAGGTGGCTTCTTTTAACCTATCAACCTCTCAATACATGTGGTCTCTTTTAACCTATCAATCTCTCAATACAGGTGGTCTCTTTTAACCTATCAACCTCTTAATACATGTGGTCTCTTTTAAGGTAATGACCTCTCAATACAGGTAGTCTCTTTTAACGTAATGACCTCTCTATACAGGTGGTCTCTTTTAACCTATCAACCTCTCAATACAGGTGGCCTCATTTAACGTAATGACCTCTCAATACAGGTGGTCTCTTTTAACCTATCAACCTCTCAATACATGTGGTCTCTTTTAACCTATCAACCTCTCAATACAGGTGGTCTCTTTTAACCTATCAACCTCTCAATACATGTGGTCTCTTTTAAGGTAATGACCTCTCAATACAGGTAGTCTCTTTTAACGTAGTGACCTCTCTATACAGGTGGTCTCTTTTAACCTATCAACCTCTCAATACAGGTGGCCTCTTTTAACGTAATGACCTCTCAATACAGGTGGTCTCTTTACCAGCTTAAACTGTTGCTCAGGGATCTAATAGAAGCAAACTCACTTGGAGACTTTCTGAAGTCATACGGCGCTCCCCTGACTGATTTGCCCCGCACATAGCCCCACGACACCAATGCTTTCACGATATTAGAGAAGTATGAAGCTGCAAAGAAGGTGAGAATATTGATAAATGCCAGTCTGTGCAAATTTTTAAATGAGAAATCACAGTTTTGTCCCCATAGCAGAAAAAATTCAGGCAACTGACAAATAAATCTTTTCCAATCAAATGAAATAGTTTTAAGAACGCTTGGCTGTTCTTAGCAATTTTAAACTCCGTTTGTTCTTTATAAATTTGCAGAAATGTTTATTTTTCTTATTCAAGAAAAGTCTTAAATAAGTAAAACGTGGGAGAATAAGAAATTATTTGTTATTCTCCCTGTTTTTACTTATTTAAGACTTTTCCTTGAATAAGAAAGATAAACATTTCTGCAAATTTACAAAAAGAAAGCAAGAAAAAGAAAGAAATGCTAAGAACAACCGAGAAGTTCTCCAGCTTATTCTATTTGATGTAAGAACACATATAATTTGTCCCGTGCTCAGATTTACTGTGCTATAAACACATGATAGCGGCCAGAACTGTGATTTATAATTTAAGCTTTTTTAAGATTATTAATCTCATTCAAGCTAATTTTATTTACTGTGATAACATACTAACTTGCGGTAGAATTTGAAGTATTAAACCAATGCCAAAATACCTGTGTTCTCATCGAATATCTGTGGTAACAGTTGACTCAGTCATGTTGATCGGGTCTTTTAAAATCTTTTGAAATGCAATTTTAAGGTGGTGTGATTATGGTTTCAGTTCAGGCCAAATGATTCTTTCATTTCTGGCCAGACACCCTCAACTAAAAAAAGTGGTACAAAATTCATTTTCCTCTCCTTAGAGCCATACGATTTTCACAGTGAGCGTATGCCATGCACTGAAGTCCAAAATATGAATTTCCGGTAACTGCCTTTTCCAATACCATGAATAGGGTCTTTCCACATTAATCCTTGGACAATAGTATCTTGCCCCGGTGTCGGCGACACTGGGCCACCACGTGTGTTCTCATGATATCTCTCCTAAGTTTATAACATGGAGCGGGTTTTTCAACTATTCATACCTGGTGTAAATATAATAATATGAATTAAATATTCCTACTATTCCAAGAAAGGATCAATAAGCTTACATTTATGATAATTTTGGCAACTTCTGGTCGAAAATATGCCAGTTATCATCGATTAAGAATATATTCTGGGTTAGAGACATAGGGAGGCGCTCAGAATGACAAACCAGAGCTCAAGTGGCCAACCCGGTGTCTGTGCAACACCCACTGCCATTGAGGCCAGACAGCATTGTCCAGCGATTAACTTGAACTGTTGTGGGAATTACCCATTGGGTTCCCCTTTGACACCACAAATTGAAGACAAATTCAAGTTTAACATTGCTGGTCTTATTATTATCAAGGTAAAGTTTTTTTATGACTATTTTATTTTGAAACGGACATTAGCCACCTCACCGACATGACCGACCGACACAAACATCCAGACATATGGGAAGGTG
The DNA here is from genome assembly GCA_036873755.1 of Hanleya hanleyi. NCBI lineage: Eukaryota > Metazoa > Mollusca > Polyplacophora > Lepidopleurida > Hanleyidae > Hanleya > Hanleya hanleyi. The sequence goes on from JAVTVY010021641.1 coordinate 47,834, forward strand.
AGTGAGTGAGTGAGTGAATAGGGGGTGGGTAAGTGAGTGAGTACGGTTTAATGTCATTTTCAACACTATTTCAGTCATATCACTACACTTGGTTCCTATTCTTTTTCACACCCGGAAATCACACAGGTGGGATCCTTTTCCTTTAACACCTAAGCCCTCAAGGATTTAACGTCACTTTCAACAATATGCAGTCATATCACTACGAACCAACTAAGCACCACCCAGCCAAGTTGTGTTCGTGATTCTTCAAACAATAAATCTTCGAAGCAACATAGAACCAGACACCCTCCATCCACCCTATATAAAACTGAGGACAGCACTAGGCACAGACAGGACATTTACATTGGTGCAATAAAGACAGGTGCAATTACAGTGCTGGACACCACATTATCAAGTTGCTTCTCAACAAAGTGTATTGAAGCAAGAGGCACCTGTGCCACTCAACCACCTGCCCATGTGGGAAACTGCTTATCAGAGAAGTCCAGTAAATCTTACTTTGTTTGATTCGAACCATTGGGTCGAGCCATTCTACAGAGCTTGTGTTTCCAAAGCCTGGTATTTTGATGTCCACTCCTGGCGAGTTCATGGTGGTATGTGTCTTGTTATCATACACTAGTCTGTACAGAGGAAAGGAAACACACAGATCTATACAAGTACAGTCTATACAAGATGACATGAAATAATCAAACAGCAACTGACTGTACAGTTGAGATGACATGAAATTACCACACAGCAACTGAGTGTACAGTCAAGATGGCATGAGATATTATTAAAATAGCAACTGACTGTACAGTCAATATGGCATGAAATTATTAAACAGCAACTGACTGTACAGTTGAGGTGACATGAAATTACCACACAGCAACTGAGTGTACAGTCAAGATGGCATTAGATATTATTAAAATAGCAACTGACTGTACAGTCAAGATGGCAAGAAATACTATTAAAATAGCAACTGACTGTGCAGTCAAGATGACATGAAATTATTAAACAGCAACTGACTGTATACATGTAGTCAAGATGACATTGACATGGAATTCACAAAATTATTAAACAGCAACATCTTTCATGTCTTTATGTACAGAGATCTGTGGATACTGACACCGGGGTAAACTGACCAACCTCTAAATACTGACATTATCTTCGGGCCCAACACTCAATTTTTTTAAATCTTGATAAAACCAGAACCGTGTCAAAACTGACACTATAATCTGGTCCCAAGCATGGTCAGTTTACACAGGTTTCACATATATGTACAATCAAGACAATATAACTTGAATTACATGTTGAATGAAACACAGGTTATACACACTCAACTTTTCTCCCAGTGTACGAGTGAACTCAATTTTTTTTAAATACAAAAAAATAATACATAATACAATGTGTGGGCCTACATGGTATAGGCATAGTATATGGCAAAACTGATGGCATTTTCTTTCGAACATGCAAATATTTGAAAGAGCAGCATCGAGTTCAGACATGTCAGAAGGTTTGATTCTAGCCATACTTATGGCCAATTTTTATTGCAGACAGGTCCGTACTTTTTCTCAGAACAAATAAGTTCTTCGTGTACAAATAAATACAAAAAAGTTATTCGTGTAAAAGTGTCAAATACAATATGAAATTCTTCATGTCTGTATGTTGTTCTTCATATACCGGTAAAGTTTATTCATTTTGTCCAATCGAATGAAGTTTTATAGAAACAACAGTGCATTATGGGATATCTTCTAATTTCAAAGAACTTGATTGGTCCGTTCAAATTTTCAAACAGAAATCCTGTATTTCCATTGGTCTGTGGATACAATTGAAAGGAAATTCAACCAATCATAGAGTTTCTGTAATAATGATTCATTGAAAAGTAACAACATTTGGACATTACTAAAGTATGTATGAACAATGCATGTAAATATAGCATACGGACTTTAATATGCCATGGGATCTGGGTCAAGTGCATTGCGGAAGGCTGTAGGCATGGTTAGTCATGTCAGGAGGGATAGAGTCTTATTCTGCATTTGTGAATGACCCAGCTGAGAAATAAAGTCTGGATTTGGTGACAGGACTTACGAATATAAATGTTTGTTGTAATTTCTTGAAAATTTGATGACGTTGAATTAGATGGAGAAATCATCCAATTTATTACACAATGATTCTGACGTGTTTATAACATGGATGGATTTCAAACTTATTATTAAGTACATGTTGTGGGAAGATTGAAACTTTGCCTGAAACGGATATAAGCGGATGTGATAGGTTTGGAATTTGGCTCCCCAAAAGCCACATTTTGAGTGTAAAAATTCTTGATAGGAGTAGGAACCAGGTGACGTGAGAGCAAATAAATCTGCATTTGCAAGCAAGCTGCCACCATTTGAAATCAGCCCAATCCATACGACCTAGATATAGGACTGTAACTTGAGAATTTAGTCTGGGTCATTGATCAGCATGATGATCAGCATCCATGTTGTGAGCAAAACCAGGCATGCAAGTGGCGCTCACAGTGAAAATATATAGGAGAAAATATAGGATGAAATTTGCCAAAATATAGGAGAAATATAGAAATTTTCTGAATAAAATATAAGAAAATATAGGAAATAAAGGAGTCTAACTCAGGTCACTAAACACTACATTGTATGTTCCAAACTTGGTACTTTTCTGGTGTTTAATTAAATTATTTCCACTGAATGTGGTCATAGTGGTGGTGATTGAGGACACCCGTTCTGCTGCTTGGTTTAAGAAAGACAGATTTAAATGTTTGATACTTTTTTCCCGAAATGTATTCCCTCGTGCCAATTTGACTCATTTCGGGGCATTGGCGAAAGTTTTCACGAGAAAAAGTCAATATATAGGAAATATAGGAGGTTTTGGGTAAAATATAGGAAAATATAGAAATGACTCAAAAATATAGGAAAATATAGGGAATATAGCAGAGACATGCGTGCCTGTAAACCTGTATTATTAGCTTACCTGTTGTTCAAGTTAGAGTCCCACCATACTTTAAAAGTATCTCTTTATTCAACTTGTACAACTCATACAATCTTATACATGTAGCTCAATCTGATTTGATTAGAGGCTAAGCCAGATAAAAATATAATTCTCCCTACATGTATCTGCTTTCATTTGTTGCTGACTAGATCTGGGAACATTGATACCCCTAACCTTTTCCTACGCTTTGAGACCTGGGTGACCCGGAATTTTCAGACAATAGACCAGGCATGTCACAAAGTCTTGAAGTAGCAGGTGGAACCCATGAACATGATGAAGCAGGCGGCCACAAGAAGTGGCATTAATAGTGTTTTCAATTCAAGTGTAGAAATTACATGGAAAGTATATAGGCAGCTGTTTTGCTTATTTTGGGTCATAGTAGGTGGTCAAAAAGGATGCTTAATATATGTACAACCTTCTATTATGACATCCCTGTAGACCCCCTGCAGTGAGACATAATGCGCAGAGAGCTTCGACCAAAACGTTCTAGGTACCCCAGTATCATATTTTCATTTCTCTCTACTCTGAGATTTGTAAAAAAAAAACGGGATTGCCTACATATATGATACGAAACCCTGAGTCTTCTTCCTTGCTGGAGGTGATGACCCTGGATTGGTCAATTTTGAAAAACTGAGAATGTAGGGATGTTCCCTGATCCCGATGCACAACAAGGCAGACAGGGAGGGTTTTACTCAGATCTGAATTTAATTATTTTGTGATGAGGCTTCCAGTACATTATTAAATTTGACTGTGTTATAGAGCTGGATTCTATTTTCAACAGGAAAGTTTGGGTGCAAGCTGGGCATAAACAGGATGAAGGGTGGGTGTTTGCGTACCCACAGCATCAACGTAGATCTGCCAGTATATGCAGCGGAAGGCAGACATGAAAGGTCATGCGGAGATTGAGGGATTATATCTAAAACGGTACCTCATGTTGTCTACCAAACATCGCAAAGCCGGAAAATTCACAATGTTCACCCAAAGACTGAAGTACTTGTTGGTCTTTTTGGTGCAATAAAAATACGGTACACTGGACTTGTTCAGTTTTGCCTTAAACTGACTTCCCCCATCACCGGGCACTGTTGTAACACAGGAAAAAAAAAGAAAACAGAGCATTAGAGATATTGAGCATTTATACATGTTATATATTTACATGGTGCATATTTTACCTCATGTTATCCACAAAACAGTCCAACACGAAGAGAGCCAATTCTTCTAGGTTGAGCCACAGACTGAAATAACCCGAGGAAACTTTTGGACAAAAGTCATGAGGCGCAGTGGTTTTATTAACCCTACCTGGCCTGAGGGGGGGCGACATGGCTCCCCCTACCAAACTTGCTGCGCTATCTCCGGAACAACAACAAATGGAGAACTGAAACTCTTTGACTTTTTAGTTTATCACACTGGGGTCATTTTGAGCCTATTTGCATAACCCCCCGAGCAGAGGATCATGGGTAAATTCAAGATGGCGGCCACGTGGGGTACCAGAAAGGTGATGTTTTTATCGTATTTCTGCAAAATTTCTGCTTTTCCGCAATGAAAAGTGGGCAAAAACTATTCTATTTCACATCACAGTATTATTTACTAATTTATCATGCAGTTTTCGCGGATAAATTGCATAAATAAAAAATTCGGAAAATCCGACCGAAAAATCAACCAAAAATGCCGTTTTTGAAAATGACGTCACCGTGACGTCATCAAAGCGGCCATTTCGGATTTTTTGACATTTTCTGGTAGTGTGGTGTGGTAAGTTTCATCCCCCTAGCTCAAGGGGTAAGAAAAATAATTAACGGGGGGTGGGGCATTTCGCTCCCCCCTCCCCACCCAAGCCATGCAGGATAGGTCCCAAAAAGCCCCGGCCAGATAAGGTAAAGTTTGGCCAAAAACTGAGTGCCCCCATCTCCGGGCACTGCAAGAACGAAATAGATGCACGCACCAAATTGTGATATATAAAGCACACTACACAGAGGTTTCAGTGATATCAAAGGTTAGATTTTAAATTGAAAATATAAAGTATACATGTTTTTACAGTGTAATCTTGAAGTTTAGGAAATTCAAAATCGTGAGATATAATTTACCAGTTAAATTACATGTCTGATCTACAGTAGGTTTACATGTACTGTGCATGTATAGGCTAAATCATGTGTCATATCAACATGTTCAAGCTAGCAGGAAGTTTTGTGTTTCGTTTCTTTATACCGGGTAATTAAATGTTAAATAACACAATCGCTTTCTCATCACTGAAACTTGACAACTTCCTTGACAAGAGTGAGTAGCATGAGCGTCGCCATGAGTTTTGGAGAGGGAGTTGTTTCCTAATGATCATGAGACCCCCCCAGTACAGTGTTGTCTAACATGATGTTAGCCATGTCCAACTGTGCACTGGACAGGCATATTCCGCATTTGGACAAGCAAAAATTGGAAAATATAATATATGTGAGAAATAGGAGAAATTATAAAGTGGTCAGGGTTAAAATTTGGCAAAATGGGATTTTTGAAAAGGCAATTCTTGAATGGTGGGTAACTAGTCTGCTGTCAAATGTAGGAAAATAACCTTCAGTTGGGTGCAGAGAGAGGGTCGTTCATACCCAAAGATTCCCCTAGAGATGCCCTCGAGTGAAGTCATGAAATATGAAATCCTAGGAAAACAGGAAGAAGTTATCAAATTAAAGTATGACTGCGATAATAAATGACTGTTTACAAACAACCGATACCGGTAAGTTTAAAAAGTTGATAAATTAACATAATGGGAATAAATTGGGTATAATTAAGAAGATGGATCAAGCTTGCAAAATCAATATCAAAATGCAAGGTTTGAAGATTCTGTGCAAATGTATTCTGCTATTTCAGACACAATCGGCCAGATTAATCATTTTTAGAACTGTTTGACATCCATAGACCTGCTTGATTGTTTAATCAAACTGATCACCCTACCAAGGAAGCCATTATTAATTCTGTGGAGTGAACTTGATCATGTACAACAAGAACTTCATATTTTTATTTCTTAAATTCAAAATAAACCACACTGTGTTTATGTCCCATAAAAAAAGTGATTAGTTTATCATACCGCCTATCTTGGATTGTCGTCCCCGTTTAGTTTATTAATATTATATATTTCATTTTTATTTACCGATTGTCACCCCCTTGGTATATTTCAACGCTTATGAGGGGATGGGAATCAATGGTATAAGGAAAAATAACAGTCAAGCAAAATGTATCACAAGACTGGATACCGCTCGGTGCATGTCCATAGTACAGTAGATAGACTACAGCCCATGGGCCTCGCCAGGATTTCTTGATAGGTAACCCGGGAGCCAAATGGCAAAAAGTGGACTAAATAAGGTTTTCTTTGCACCCCCAGCGTAGATTTAGTTTGACCACTGTTTATGAACGAGTATCATCTGCTGGTCAGTTCTAGACCTGATGTAGGCATCTACGGTGGTGCCTAAGGTCACAGCATGCATTTCTTCATCGCTGCCTGAACAAGACAAAATTAACTCTAAGATGGGGGTAGGGGTTCTTATGAACGTATATCTTTTTTATTCATGCACTAAACTTTCTATAACTTCCCATACCTGACCTGTGAATAATGTTCTATTAGATAACGTAATGCAAGTTACGCGTTTTACGTTTTTGACGTCATGATGACGTCATAGCTTGGAGGGTACATTTTTCCTCGATTTTTTTTTAGAAATGAGAATCGATTTTTTTGTTTTGCAGTTGCAGAAACTCTTTTTGCATTCTGCCTGATTTGTATTTGTGAAAGGTAATCGTCTCTTCGTTAATTCTAGACCTGGTGTAACCATCTAATATGCACTTCAGGGATGCAGCATAACCATGTTTAACGGCACCAGAGCATGAGAAATATGAAGCCGAAATGGGGGTAGGGGTGATTACGTTCTAATATTTTATTTTTCCCCGATCCTAACGCAATGAAATTTAACACATATTGAGTCTATATACGGATCATTCAGATAAAGCAATCCGATTCCGATTATCTTCAATATTGGTGTCACTATGTCGTTATTATCACCATGAAAGTATTTTTTCTCTGGACCTATTTTTGTAATTTTCCAACTGTATATTGTTACCCTGATAACTTTTTCTTGATGTGTGTATTCAAGACCATGCATGCATGGCTTACTTGGAACCGGGTGTCGACGTCTACGGTAATGAGTAAGGTCGCATGATGCCTTCTCCCAACTCTCTCTGAGTAACTCAAAAACAAACAAGGATCTGGGTAGGGGTGATTATGGGAGAGAGAGAGAATTAAGGTTTAACGTCGCATTCAGGGGATGATTATGTTTCAATATCTTCTTCACACTTGGGTCTAGAGAGCTCAAGTTTTTAACACTTTGTGGTTGGATACTAGTTGAGCAAAGCGAGGAATCACACTTCCAATACTTCTGGAATGAAGTCTCTGTAATGTCTGTTTTGAACTCTAGTGTATATTTTTTATAGCATAGTCAGTGTTACAGAGCTGTTACATTGTCGCTCTGAAATATTTGTATCTAAAACCACCCAAGTCGGTGTTAGGGGCCGTGTGGTCATATCATTCAACATATCCACATGAGCAGTCACAATAAAAGCGTGGTTGAGATAAAAATCATCACACGGTCACTTGTGGTTCCTGTGATGTTTTTAGAAAAATGCAGTCAGTATACATGTATTTGTCGGTGGGGTAATATGACTTCTTGTCAGTTCACCGGCTTCGTTTTTAACCACCCGTTTAATGGCGCGTTTAATTGTGGTATGTGTTTAATATGTTTCACACATGTTAAACTCTGCTCGACTTAGGATGACGATTATCATTTAGCTGCTAGTGGTCAATTCTTATCTAAGAATGGCTTTACATAAAGTTGCCGCTTGCCTTTGTTAACCTAGCTAGTGGTCAATTATTAACCAAGAACGGGTCTATATAAAGTTGCCGCTTGCATTTGTCCATCCAACTCCATCAGTGTCATGTCGAAATTATGGTCATCCAGAAAAAAAGATGGATTCAACTTTTCTAGTCTCACCAATGTTTCGATACCTAATTAGAGAAAGCCAGTTAATTTGCTATATGAAATGACTGAATGTTACATGAAATGAAAGGATTGGATTTAGGTGAGAAGGTATTGAGAGAAGACGAAAGGCAGACCCCATCAAACTATTTTCAAACATGATGCATGAAGTGAGACAAAATGCATTGCAGCAACAGAAACCCGTGCCCACCCAACGTGTACAATCCAAAGGCCGAATTCGTATAACATTCACATCAAAGCTAATGTGGATTGTGGATATTGAAAATGTGTACCTCAGTTCATATAAATTAATTCGATAAATATATCTCATTCGAAAATGGATACTTCTCAGTTTCTTTGGTTCCGTTCTTGAAGCTAGATATACATTATGGGAACGTTCTATCAACTGTGATGCTTAATTGATATTGACAAACAAAAACAAACATTCCAATGCCCTCCTTTTGTAAAAACAAGTTAACTGAAAAAAAATTACGAAAAGGAAGATCCAATATATATGAATTTATCAATACAATAGTTATATCACGAGCAAGTTTCAGATCCGATATCAAGATTCAATAATCAGCCACAGTCCATAAAGAAATTCCGCTTCAATAATCGAAAGACCTATTTCGTATGACAGTTAGCGTCAATTCCAATGTGCATGAAATAAATACAAGAAAAACACAGTTTTCGATGAAGTCAGACATAATGATGTTCTCTACATAAACCCCTGATCACTGATCATTATTCTTTATCCATACGAATTCCAAGTCGTGTCCAGAGTATCAGTCACGCTTTGAATGCGATGTTCATTTGACCACTATGTGAAAACACATGATATCCAAACAACCCCCAATCTTAATAAATTAATATCCTATCAATGCTCCCCAAACGTAATGTCGCTATATAGAATCTTAATTATTACAATTGAATTTGGTGTTCTGAGCGCCCTTACCATGAATATTTAACAGCATTATGACATCATGGTCGTACCTGGACTAATCCACTTGCACTCGGGGAGGGGAGATGGGGCCACCGTGTCCGTTTACTCTAACGTTTACACCCAAGACCAGTCCATATATCTACCACGTATTATGGTGCCACAATGTCGGGACCGCGTAAACATGAAAAGAGACCCCGCCAGCGCGGCGTCTAAGTCGACTGAGCCAACCAAAATTTCTCTATCATTAATGTTCCCTTCAAAGCACTATGAAGTGTTCTCAAGATTGGTTGTCACTCGAGTTACTGCAAGCCTGTTAGGTCCTTCAAGCGACATATCCAAATGGGGGAGCAGATAAGATTTAATGGTAATTAGATTGAACAGCCTCATACGTTATAGCCAAAAACAAAAATTAGCTAAATTGCAGGTGTTCCTGTGGAGACTATGAAGTATCCTTACGCGGCCCCTATACCATCTTAGTTTACCGAGATATCAGACCATCCCAACATGGTCGTAATTTCGATTCTACCCATACTTCATTGCAAACAAGATTGAGCAAACAGACAATCTCCAGCAATAAAGTCGTTTCTTATTCACTACAATTAATGTTTCCTCACAACCCCTTGCTGTGAATGTATCAAAGTTACGTATACCCATGCAAAATTCATTATATACCAAGTTTTCACAATGTAACTTTGAGTGAACAAGAGACATGAGGAATTCCAACTAACCCCGATTTTTGTGGGGCACTCTCAATCAGATTTTGTTTTTTGTCTTGTTTCAGCCCAGATTATTAGTTTGTCACCCGCACAATCACATTAATTTACTTCCGTACAACACTTGGTTCAAATGACACCTTTGAAACACTCTCCAGATATAAGCGTAACAACTTACACAAATAAAGAAAGAAAAAACAGAACAAGGCGCGATAATCAGACACAAATATAGGAAAAATCCAATTTCTAGATTCATGACGTCATAGCGACGTAACTAAAGCAGTTACCGGAAGTGTGATTACTCTATCTGTCAGGTCGATATCCAAAAGCAATGCGTGGAGCACTTCAGTATTATAAACCGCGAACTAAATAAAATATGGGAGGGTAATCTACTATACCCCATTCGGATTTAATGATGTCATGACCGGATAACATCTATATGAATCCATGCTGAAGTCAAACGGGACTTCGTAGAAAGATGTATCTGGTCTAGAATTAAATGGGAGACATATATCTTTCACGATTATATGTCAAATATCATCAAGAAGGGATTACTGCGAAAGAAACAGAGAAACTCGGAGAAAATATTCCCCAAAACTCATGAGAAAAAGGCTTCTCGAGCTTATGACGTCACTATGACGTGGCTAAATTAGCTAGAGGTATTTGGATTATTTTATCCGAAAGGTCATTATTCGGAGGTAAATTTGTGTAAGTGTCAGATCGCGAAGCGAAGGGGTAATAAAAATATGAGGGCTGAATTACCCCTACCCCCATTCCGGTTTAAAAATTTTCAAAACCAGTCAGCATAAAAAATTACATGTAGCAACCTTAGGCACCACCGTAGATATCTACATCAGGTATTTAATTGACCAAGAGATGTCGATCTTCATGAAAAAGAAGTCAAACAAAATCTACGCGCGGGGCGCTATGGAATGACATGTTTTCGCGACTGGCTCCCGGTCATTTCCTATTATTCCAGACCTCAGTATGGTATGACATTTAGGAACCCGCCCTCAATGACACATTTGCAACTGGCATCATTGGTCATTGGTCTGGATCTGGACTCAATCTTCGGATTGTGGGTCTGAATAAACACCCACAGAAATTGTTTTCAAATGAAAACAATAATTGATCAAATTTATCAATCTGTTTGGGCATTTAGTAGAACATTTCGATGATTTATTGTCACCTTAGTGCAGAAAAGAGTTCACGGGACTCAATTTTATTACCCATTTATGACCTTATCAAAAGCTTATTACCAAAATCTCATGGATTTAACTGATTTTGAAACAGCTTGATACACCAAAAAGAAAAATGTGTGATAGTGCAATGCCGATTTTGTTCTACTTTGTTCAGAAGTTGCATACCCTCATTTTGACATTGTGGCCAGGCATGATTTTGAGATAATAACTAATAGGGGCATTTCCAAAATCGTGTGGAATACCAGTAATTACGGTCGACTATTTATGAAAGTATTTTTCAGATAGTGCGAACACGGCTGCCTTGGTCTGTCCTCTTCAATCAATATCAATACGATCAATAATCAAGGCGGTGGCATCTTAACATATAGTCTGAACATATCATTACTGACTACCCACTTTGCGATCTGGTTGACTGAGAGGAACCGACACCAATAGCCAAGCCGAAATTGTTCACATGGGTGGAAGAAGGGCGGGAAGACCACCATATTCAGCACAGGTCATGAAGGACATGAAAAATATCTGCCTGTCGGGATTTTTCTCCAATCACTAGTGATAAACTAATTATTTTTGTTATGGGGCCTTAACATCTGAAATGAGATGTGAGTGGGATTCATAAGTTCATATATATATCTCTATGTTTAACCTACCAGTTCATTATAGAGGCATCTATGTGACTGCCAGAGAAAATGTTTTCCAGTCAATTTCAAATTAAATATAAAATTACATGCACTTTGATTTTGTCATGATTGTTCAGTCATGCAAAATATATTTTATTCCATTAAATACTACATGCATGCCATAAAATTAAGCACATCTTTGTGGAATTTGTGGAAACCCAGGGCTGTATTAACTATTTGGAGCCTAGCCTTCATGGTCTTGCAACACATGGCCAGAGTGCATGGGCGTGACTGATAGTTATTGATAACTGGTGTAAATATGATCAATGGATAAAATATTCCTACTATTCCAAGAAAGGACCAATATGAAAATATACCAATTATCATCGATTGAAAATATATTTTGGGTTACAGATACAGCAAAATGCCCACATTGACGAACCGGAGGTCATGCGTCCAGGCACATGTCGTTGCAGCACCTGCTGCCATCGAGACCAGACTGCATTGTCCAGGGATTAACTTGAATTAAAGTGCAAATGCCCCATTGTTTTAAATATGTTAAGTGTATGCCTACATGATAGTTTTGATACACTTACTATCATTTAAGGCTAGTTTGGGAACCAAAAAAATTTAACCCCTCATTTGTCACTCATAGCCACTCCCGCCTAAATCATTCCACTGTTTGGAAATGTTCCCCATAACTTGAATTGACCAATAAATTAACATGCAGGGGTCGCTCATCTCCATCATACGGTTCTTAAAAATTGTGTCTAAGGAATTATTTTGAGTTGTGAATACACGGTGATATCCCTAGAATGAGGGAGTATTGAGCATTGAAAGTTGGTAGAAGAATAGAAGGACCGATCTGGAGCAAAACAAGATAAGCTTATATTTCATTATCATTCACTGCGGTTTTATTTCATGCTCAGCTTGATTATTATGTGATGTATTTCAAACAAAACATCCGAAGTAATAAACCTTGGGGTTGTTACCATGGTTACTCGACCTTGTCTCCAATTTAACCAACTTATTGTAGGCAATATAGCCACTGCCTCACTGCCCCCGCCCCACATCTACAATCCACACATATCCTCACCACACACACCCACGTGTATCACTATCAATCTACATTAGCTGGCATCACATACTGAAGATGCCAGAGAAGACTGACAGAAATAACATTTAAAAAAGTCAACTCGCATTGCACAATACCGAGTTTACATTGTCACCACAAGCAACAGTAGGCACCGCAGCTCTTGAAAATTGACACCCAAAAATGAATAAAATGTACACAATATTTATATATATACAGTTAATAGGGGAGTTCCGAATCACTTTTTACATCTAGATTGCTGGCGCTCGTTTTGTTACGAGTTGAGAGTGATTCTTGGTCTTATTTTCTAAGATAATTTTTCGTCGATAATTGCACGTAAAAAATCTCTTATCGAGTTTGTGAATCAACGAGAAAATCATATCTGTCTCAGTGCTCCAGCGCGGGCCGTTGCGAATCATTTTGGTGAGTAGCGGTTCACGCCATCTAGCGGTCGTTACAGCCACTGAGAATAGAATTTTTGTTATCACCTGAGTGGTCATCTATCATCAATATCCCAATTGGCGAAAAGTGAAGTATAACATCCCTGGACTTTGTTGGATTGCCTTTACTGAGGCGGAAATTCTTCATAGACAACGACGACCCGAACTGTCTTACCATCCCATATACGACATTTATCCTCAATAATTAAATTAATTCTCTCAGGATTTCGGTAGTTCGTTATTTGTGCACAGACGACACCATTCATTTAAGATTGAACCTAACAGACCTGGTTCAATAGAAACCTGTCGAAAATGGAGGAGGGAGGGAATTTGGCTTAATGTCACACTCAAGTTTGTTTCACTCATATGGTGACAGTCAGTTTGGTTGGTGGAGGAAGCCGGAGTACCCGGAGAGAACCACCGCCCTTCGGCAAGTAACTGACAAACATTCACACATGGGCCAGCTGGGCTCGAACCCGTGCCGGTTCAGCGGTGTGAGGCTAGCGGTCACCAGCGAAGCGCCTTAGACCACTCGCCCACCGAGGGCCCCCCTATCGAAAATGTTTCCCCATGGGACCTGATATGGGTTCCTCCTTTATACTGCATGGAATTCAGATTAAAATTTAAGAAAGTTACACCCACGTTTCCTTCGTGTTTCTGGCAGCAGAATGAATTCTGTACTCGCATCTTCAAGATTACAATGTATAAACTTTCTGAATGGACATCGGACATCCATTTAGCATCTAACTATTTGGACGAAAGAACATAGAGGAAAGGACACAATTTTAATAAGGAACACAAATAATGAAAATTTTGAAATCTTTGATGTGTGGGGAAGGGGGGGGGGGGGAGGTTGAAGACCATCCCGTTCTGTGACTTAAAATTATTCTAAAGCAGTAACTTTGCCCTCCGACATTTGTCCGAGTGCAAAGTCTTCAATGCTACAATTTTCGGTCACGTAATCACGTGGAATAAACGGTGCGTATTTCGTTGATCCGGAATTGACATCTCTACTGTGGCATTATCTTACAATGCTGGTTAGTTAAGTGTTATCGCAAATCATCAGATACTTTGTTTGAACATTAATATGATTCTATCACTGAAATAAATACTGAAATAACCACTTAAATGCACCTAATTTCCCGTGGATTTAGCACTGAAGAAATGACGCGCGTTTTTTTTACCCAGCGTGAATTTGCCATTGCGTTGTACCAGACGTATTATCTTGCCAAACTGACCGAGAAAGAAACAACGCAGGTCGGTTGCTGACATTTATTTGGGTCCAAAGATACAGACGTTCCAATAAAACTAGTAAATATTTACACAGATGCGTTATTGCTAGAAATATAAGGTGTAGATTAGGAAAGTGATCCGCAACTCACCGTGATTCGGAACCCACAAATCTACTGTATGGTTTTATCACTATATTTTGCCCCTGCTAAAAACTATCACCTGGCCTCGGAAATTGATTGACGGTGCGCAGCCTTTAGAATGACATTGTTTTTGGCACTTGTTTTTGTTTAATTGAAAATTTATCCGTTCGTTTTATTTCTGGATCAACGACAACGGCATGATCTTTAGTCTAACATTTCGAAATGTCACCGTGCTAAGAGACTCACCTAAAATTACCGGGTATCCTGGAGTGGCAGCAGTGACAATCGAATTTACCAATAAAACCGCAAAAACCGGAGACGAAATCAAACACAGCCGCTTCGCTGTGAATGCCATGATGGTCGGATACAGCACATGACTACAGCAGACCCCATGACTACGGCGTAAAAACAGGAAGTCTTTCGATGAGAGGGTAGAATATAATGGATGCACTCCATGTTAGTATTGCTTTAACAGAGAGACCTACAGTCTAGTGTGAGGGGGAAAATATCGTTAAAGACAGCTGGTGTCAACGGGAGCAGGTCATTTCGTCTCCAAACCAGAGTCCCCAACCAAACCGTCCCCCAACTCCAAACGAATCCGCGACATCGCAAGCGACATTTCGGCACCTTGTTTTTCAAGGCTAAATTATACTAAAATGAAGATTCTATAACACTTGTGTCAATAACATCGAGCTTACCGTGCATTTATTACACGTTTTAGCATGGTTATGTGAAATCTACACCCGTAAAGAGCAGGTGTTCATTGAGAGATTCCACGAGGAAGTCTGACGAGGAAAGGGACGTCTGCTTTCGTACAAGTAACAATCGAATAAAACAAACAAATAAATTACAAGATGACATTTGTTTCTCAAGTTTAACTGTTGTTTCCATCGTGAAATTGACTAACAAAGCGACACAATTTCAACGTAATTTCCACGCAGCTGACAGTATCACTCCCTATTTGAGTCAGAGAGACTACATAAACTCGATGCCAACCGAGACGGGAGCATCAGTGGACGAGTTTTTCCAAGAAAGGGGAGAAAGGTTGTCAAAGGTTAAAATATGTTTTCAACTTTTCATTATAATCTCTGTTGATAATCAATTTGGGTAGTGCAATAGAATAGAAATTTTGTTTACATAGGCGTGCTCAATGGTTATTTTACGCACGGCTAGTGTGGAATAGTTTATAAATTTTAGGGCGCGGGCTTCGCCTTACCCTAAAGTATAAACTTTCCCACACTAACCGTGCGTAAATTAACCATTCACGCCTATGAAAACCTTATTTCTTAATTTTCACATTTTTTAACATATGTTTAACATATAAACAGATCACTTTAAGGGTTAAGCAAGTTGTAGATTCTTTCGCCGCGATTATCCGCGCCATTTTGGCAAATTTTTACATACCGGTACCGTGAACCGGGTGAAGTTGACCGATTCCAGGACATTCATTAAATTTCCCAATCGGCTTAGCACAATAAGTTTTATTTGTTTTAAAATATATAAGGTCCAATGTGTATTCTAGACTTTACTCACTTATTTCAAGTATCGGTGCAAATATTCGCATGGCCAACTTTACACAGTAGGTCTATGTGGGGGAAACTTAGCCACCCCTCATGAGCTTTGTGACGTCTCTTCGGGTTCAGGTCACGTGACCGGAAGTGACCTTTGATTCTGCGCATGCGCACAATACCGAATAACATGGTGAACAGGGTTAAAGATCACGTGACTGGATCCACAGAGATTCCAAAATTCCAAAGGTCAAAGGACACTTAACTAAGCCTTCTACATGAACGTGATTGGGGATTTCA
The DNA here is from genome assembly GCA_036873755.1 of Hanleya hanleyi. NCBI lineage: Eukaryota > Metazoa > Mollusca > Polyplacophora > Lepidopleurida > Hanleyidae > Hanleya > Hanleya hanleyi. The sequence goes on from JAVTVY010021641.1 coordinate 64,005, forward strand.
CTCTGTGGGAGGAGGGGACCCAGATTTTCGCACTTGGGTAGTGTGGGGAGGGGAGAAGGGTTACGCATGTGCAGCCGGAAGTGGGTCGCTGTACCCAGCCCATACATTTGTTGAATAAACACATATGGAATCTTTAGTATGAGTTTAAGTTATTTTTGAAGTTTTATTGTCTCAAATTTTCTGTATTCAGTAGATGTGGTGAATTTCAATCTTAATAAATTAATATCCTATCAATGCTCCCCGATCGTATATGTTGCTATGTAAGATCTTACTGATTTCAATTGAATTTGGTGTTCAGAGCGCCCAGCTCATGAATATTTAATAGTCTTATGACATCACGGCCGCATTTTAACTACTTTACTTGCAGTCGGGGAGGGGGGATAGGGTCATGGTCTCTGCTTTAACCCAAGGTTTACACCAAGGACCAGTCCATAATTCTATCCCGCATTATGGTGCCAACCTGGCGGGAGGTCGGCAACATCAGAAGATTCCCCGACAGCTTGGCGTGTGATTCGGCTGAGCCAACCACTAAGCACCTACCATAAATGTTCCCTTCAAAGCACTATGAAGAGTTCCCGAGATTGGTTGACACGCGCGTTACTGCAAGTCGGTTAGATCCTGCAAGCGACATATCCAAATGGGAGAGCAGATACGATTTAATTTTAATTAGATTGGGTGAAGTTGGCCGGTGTTTGTATATAAAGCACGGGGTTATCTATAGAGACCCCATATTTCGACATTTCACCCTATAACCACCCCCACCTCCACCCACCCTCCCAAGACGCTTGTTTTGATGGCATGTGAACATGGTATGGCGCCCGTGTTTCTTAATAAATTGATTTCTAGGCTGCAACATGGTCTGGCGCTCGTTTTTCTTAATACATTGATTTCTGTTCATCGAAGTTCCTGTCTGAACCGGATCCTGTCTGACCTGTCCTCCCATTTAAGCTTAACAGCAAGGAAATACAGATGAAAATCTGCATGGTTGCTAGGGTATTGTTTATATTGCTTTATGAAACGCCATCGATAAAAATCGGTCCCCAGAAAGCAGTTTAGATGAGAATCAGGAATGTAACGATATTGTCAAATGAATTTGGATCATGTGGGGGAACTCAGACACGTGAACATTCGAGGTTAACTGGGGAAGACCCTCTCCAATGCTCAACCAAATTTTTCTTTGGGTATAGGTGGCGTAACGAGGCGAATATACGCTCCTATCATATTGTATGAAATGAAAGATTTGCCGCTCAGTCAAGTGGAACATCACCACACTGAGCTATGACATATGCCCACCCTCATCAATATGTTACAGAAAATTGAAGCTCGAACATTCCCTTCCAAGCTTGCTTCATTTTTCCGAAAAACCCGAAGTGACTTTAAACCAACCACCACCCTTCCTCCATCCTCAACTCATAAGATTCCCTCATTATATACTACTCCCTGGGTTATAAGGCGGTTATAATTTAAATCTGCCATTAAACCTGATTCGTAGCATCAACCAGTCAAAAATTGACGAAAATCAATATTTTTGAAAGACTCGCGTTTTTTTCGATTTATTTTAATCAATAAATATGACAATTCATTTTTTTTTCAGTTACGTTTATAGAGGTGTAGTGTTTGTGATGCTAAAAATGAATTCCTTCAATTCCGCACAAATTGCTGTGTTTTGTATGTACAGAAAAATAACCAAATTTTGTATTGTAAACACTCAAAATCAAAAATGATGTACACCAGCTTCGACGGAATTAAAATTGAGCTTTCGTCCCTCTTTGCTTTTTGTTATACATTATATAGCATGGATATTTTCGAATAATTGCAATGTTATCATATCCGCCGTGCTAAAATGAACACGAAAAGCCAAAAACAGGTGAAAACCCAATTTCAAACGTCCGTCGACTTTGTTGACTCAAAGCGTTTAAAAAGCGGAACAATATTTTGTACGAAACACACCCTTTTGTGCATTATTGAAGATGTGATCTTCAGCTTGAAAAACGTGACAGACAAAGGGGATTCCCCTATGTCACATTGCTGCTCCGTTCAAAAAATTTTGATGAGAAGTTACCTGTTTTGATGAGAAGAGAGGTATGTTTTCAAAGACAATAAACAACATGTGAACTTCCACGAATCCGATTTATTTTCATTGGTGTAAAATGCTGATATGTATATTTATTAGTCACAATGACGATAAAATTAATCATAATAATAATTAACTCTATCTGGCCTGGGCGTTTTGGGACCTGTCCGGGCCTGGGGATGAGCCATTTCGCCCCCCCCTCCTAATTATTTTTCTTACCCCTTGAGCTAGGGGGCTGAAAGTTACCTCTCTATACTCTTGGGTCAAGCTCTACCAGAAAATGTAAGGAAATCCAAGATGGCCGCCTTGATGACGTCACAGTGACGTCATTTTCAAAAACGACATTTTTTGGTCGGATTTTTCGAATTTTTTCATTTATGCAATTTCTCCGCAAAAACTACGTGAAAAATTAGTAAATATTAATTCGACGTGAAATAAAATAGTTTTTGCCCACTTTTCGTCGGAAAAGCAGAAATTTTGAAGAAAGTGGGTTGTGCAAATAGGCTAAAAAATGACCCCAATATGATAAACTATAAAGTTACGGAGATAGCGCAGCAAGTTTGGTAGGGGGGGGGGAGGGTCTTTTGCTCCCCCCGTCCCCCCAGGTTTGGTAGGGTTAAGATACTGTAGAATATTACTAAGTAATAATTTAAAAGTAATTGAGGATAAGCTGGGAAACTATCTAGTAATCAGTCTAAAATTCATGACATACCAGTGACGTTAGTTAATCTGTAGAGACTCAATACGGATAAACATTCCTTTTATAACAACATATGGAAATCTGATAATATGTGGGGAATGGAATATGGTTTAAACCCTAAAAGTGACTGTGAAACTTCTGGAATATGGTTTTAAACCCTGAAATTGACTGTGAAACTTCTGGAATATGGTTTTAAAACCTAAATTTGACTGTGAAACTTCTGGAATATGGTTTTAAAACCTAAAATTGACTGAAAATTATAAGCATGTTAATAATCCGAACGCAAGGCAAACTGTTGTTGATATGATGGAAAAATATGATTATTTGAATGCTGGGAGAATCACTCATGAGAAAGAAAGGAAATATACATGGAGGCGAAAAACCCCGAGGCAGCAAGCGCGATTATACTTTTTGTAACTTCAGTTGATATGTTTAACATTATAACGGGAAGCAAAAATATACCGGGAAATAAACCCGACTATTCAACCATAGTTATAAAGTGCAAGATTACAAAAGCAGAAAAGGGAAGGAGAAACTGGACATTAAATTGCTCACTTTTGAAATGACCTGCCTACATGCATGTATGTTTAGCAAACGATTATATAACCGAAACGACTGAAGAGCATCATTCGCGGGACCCAGGTCTTCTTTGTTGCCTTATAGACTCAAAAGATACGGCAAGTTCATTTATTTGCTTTCTTCTTATCTGATGAACCCCTACCGAGTGTATGGCATGATATTATTTTCTTTTATTGTGCATCTAAAATCCCGAAATCCATAATCTATCTTGTTTCTGCGAACTACAGACATTTGGCCCTATGTTTACACAATATATCAACAATTCAAAGGAATGTTCTGACGCACTCGTCATAAGCCTCAATTGTTACACACCGTTCTGACGACCAATGAACATTCAATTTTCTTACAACTAAAGTTCAAATACTACAGAGATACACATGTATAGCGTGATACACATGCAGGCGTGCCTTAAAAAGGACCATAAGAAATTTTACCCACGCACCAAAAACGCAAAGGATTGTCCACCAGACTATGCACCTCGCTGGGGGTCTAATAATACCCCAGCCGCCAGTCAAATTTTTGGACAGGATTCCCGGCCGCGCGCACATCGCCGGAAGTGACATCATGTATAGTAAAATAGATGTTTGCCGAACATTTCGATTACTTTTCAAGTCTGCATGATATCTCTGCTGACCTAGCGTATTATCTGGAGATTATTTTCTCGGTTTATCTAGACAGAACATATGAAAAGTAGTTCGCTCATGTGCAAAACTGATGGAGTTGTTCGGTCCGATTCAAACAACCTGTAACCATCTCGGACATCTATACGCGGCAAGACTGACCCTGGGATCGTGTGTATCCATTTTCAACCTACTCTCGGCAACTGCAAGAGGGAATTTCCAGAAATCAATACCACGTGACTTCGTCAGCCAATCAGCTAAAGTCTACCGACGTAACCCCAACGTAACTCGCCATTTTCGAGTCATGTGATGAACTACTTGTTCAAAATTTCAGATCCTCCACACCTCTTGGATGATACGAAAGTTATACATGCCTATAAATTTGTAAGCCCAGGCAATATCAGTTTCACAAGTGGTATGAACACCTGTAATTTATCAGATTTCTCGAGTCTGTTCTCCGCCGGATGAAGGCCGAACAGAATCCGGTAAAGTACCGGACATCGCTCCGCGATAATGGAGACACGATTCGCAAGCCATCTTATGGATGGCGAAGTGCACGCAAATGGGATTCAAACTGAACCGTCATCCTTCCCACAGCGCATGCTCAATTTCACAGGCTCATTTATCATCCGTGTCTCCAATAGCGGAAGTTGACCTTTACTACGTTGCTATGACGTATAGGGGAAAACCCACGTACGCACGGTTCAGTTTGAATCCGGCCGAACATTTCATTCAGTTTTTGCACATGAGCGAACTACTTCTCACATGCTTTGTCCAGATAAACAGGAAAATAATCTCCAGATAATTTTTTTTAAAGCTAGGTCAACAGAGGTATTGTACAGACTTGAAAAGTAATCGAAATGTTCGGCAAACATCTATTTTACTATATATGAGGTCACATCCGGCGATGTGCGCGCGGCCCGAAATCCAGTCCAAAAATCTGTCTGGTGGCTGGGGTATTATTAGACCCCCAGCGAGGTGGTTGCTGAACCGTGCGTACGTGGGTTTTCCCCTATACGTCATAGCAACGCAGTAAAGGTCAACTTCCGCTATTGGAGACAGGAATGTTAATGAGCCTGTGAAATGGAGCATGCGCTGTGGGGAGGATGCATGTGGCTATACTTAATGATGGTCTATTTTTAGAAACATTGCCTAAGGGGTGAAAGCCCCGGGAGTTCGTCCACTGAAATGCAGCAAAAGTGGCCTTGTATTGTCTTCCATTACCTTCCTAACACACTGAAAGAGATTAAATTACAACACATATAAGGGAAGTGGGAAGAGGTGCCGACATACTGACTGCGTCACATGACTTCACAGAATAGTCTTCTGGTTAACCTATTCTAAAGTACACACCAAGAATCTAACGATTCGTGATATGTGTTGTATCTCAGGTACGCTTTTATTGTACCTGTTCATGTGGCAACATGGATGATATGACCACACGGCCACTAGCACCGGCATAAGCGGTATTAGATACAAATCTCGAGAGCTATGATGGAAATGCTCTGACAACTCGTATACTGGTAATTGGTGAGCTGTTTCGCTGTGACAACTCGTACATTGGAGATTGGTTCCTGTTACATTCTGGCATAATTCGGACAAGGCTTTGAATTGATTTCGGTTCATCTATGGTCAAGATATGGCAGTGCAGAACAAAGAATGATTTAGCAAGTGTTGTCAGAAAGGCTCAATTTCGAACCTGTATATCTGCAATTGAGCCTTTTTATAAGCTTCTTTAACGAGGTAGTAGCATCATTTTGAAAATATTCAGCAAATAACATATTTCGATAAACGCTATTTAGTAACACAAGTCTATTGTATGGATAACAACTTCTTTATTGCTGTGGAGCTGACTTTTCGTTGGAGATACTTCCAACTTTTTCAAAGCATTTAGTACTTGAGATCAACTATGGTAAACGTTTTTCTGTGACCTCAGTTTTTACCTCCGTCGATCAGACGGAGGTCTAGGAGCGTAACGTGAAATCTCCCGCCAAATAAATGTCATATGGGGAACCCACGACTCATAGTATTTCCAATAGGGATCGTCATGGTTCCCGACGAAATCTTGAATCTTTTCTTTGGACACAATTGAAATAACGGGGTTCCCCATTGCAATGCATTGCAGTGGGCCTTACTTCTGTAGTCGGGTTCCACCTCAATCTCGATCCGGTCCTGTCCTCGCAAAATGGTACATCTTCAGAAAATTTATGACCTAGGCCTATCCCAAAGTTCACAAGATCATTATTGTTTAGCATCATCAGATAAACAAGAATAGTACCATCAGACAACATGCAGGCGAAAATACTGTATAATTGACGTAATTCGTTGTTTTCCGCGTTTCAATGGTTGATCTTCAATGCATAATCTAGGTCAACTAAATTTATAATGTCTGCTGCTTCAAACGAGTAGGCCTACAAGTAGGTTCAGTTTTTATTTTTTTAACAACAAAACTTGCATAATGTTAGCAACAAAAGTACATATCATCGGGCGTATGAACAGTACTATTTATTGAATGAAGAACAGAAATGCTGCAAATGCCCTGACCTGATCATGTACATGTCACGCTAAGAACCTTGGAATAGGTCATAAATTTCCCGAAGATGTACCGTCTTGCGGCACCAGTCCATTCACACCCATTCATCTCCTCGTGGGTTCGTCCGTTTGTGTGAATCGTGTACCTGTCATTCACTTTGTAAGTTACTACAGTCTGATAAAACTGGTGTTGATAATTGTAATCTTCATTGGTAATGATCATTGACACAAACTATCTCCTCCAAGCAGCACGCAAATTGCGTGTTTTACGGTTTCCAGGGGCAACGTTTTGAAGGGAGATAACTCCGCTCAATACTTCTAGAGCACTTGTACAAAAGTTGTTTCCCTTGGTATTTTTTCTAGCTTTGTTGTCTTACCAGTTCTAATTTTTTTTTAACTTGTTCAAACGATATAAAGATGAACAATTATTCTGAAATTAATTTGAGGGATTCTCCAATCCAATCAAGATTTTGCAGAACTAGAACACTTTTCAGCCATTTCATTTAATTTTTTTGGGGTCTTTTTTTTTGTCTCTGTTTTTTTTTCATTCTGGCTTTAGTGAGTCTGTATGACAAAAAAGAGCAATACACCTGATTCTTTTAATTTCTGTTTCGTAGAATGAAAAAAAACGTGAATTTATTTTCAAATAAAACAGTTCATCATTAGGTGTTTTTGGAACATTCTGTCAATTTGGAACCTGCTTTGATTTTTGAGTTGTAAGTTGGTGCAGTGATCTCAATGTGCATCATCATCATAATAAAGGAGTTAATTGTTCATCTTGAGCTTGACTAGTTTTGATCCATATCACCTAACGGTCTCAAAATTCTTCCTGGCAATGTATAATGTAATAGCTGATTTGAAGCGCCCATTGAGTCTGGAAAAAGACTTGATAGGTCTTGAAAAAGGTATGGAAAAGGTCTGGAATTTTGAAATTTCATGTCGTTTTCTTTCAGTTGATGATATCCACCAGCCTGGTTGTTCAAAAACAGTTATTCTAAATTTTGCTGATAAATTATATTTCCGGGGGGGGGGGGGCGCTTTATCTTGGCATTTGGCAGTTGAATAATGGTTTGATTTTGCAGAAGCACCAAATTGATCTACCTGCGTGAGTCTGTAAACTTATTTAATAAAGCTGATAAATAATATACATATGCTTTTCTTTTCATTTATCCTAACAGTTTAGTGACATCCACATTGTTTGCTGTGATATTTGTTGATGAAGAATAATTTGCTTGTTAAGCCCTGATAATATTCTGAAAACTTATTCTGAATTGTAGCTGAAACAAAGGAGTGTCTACATTCCACATGTAGGCCTACATTATTGAGATTTTTGACTGATAGCATGGATGGAACCTTTCTCAATTTTGTTTTGTAGTTTTAAGCCCTGGACACACCACTGGGCATTTATTTGCCATGCGATCGCATTTCACATACTTTGTTCAGCCCCGTGATCTGGAACCAAACAGACAGTATCACTAGATGAAATAAGGAGAACATGATATACATTTCAGGTTTAACCAATGCCAAATGACTTGAACAGAAGACAATTAGACAAAAAGAAAATCAATAAATATATCAATAAATAATAAATTACATAGAAAATTTTCTTGTCTTTGCAAGGGGGACATCAGACACACTGACAACACAGACCATTCATTCAAATTTCGCCTTCCATTGGGGAGGCAGAAATATTCCTCAAACACAGTATACATATTCTCTCTTGTGATAAACATTACGCATGTAATGATGACCGGCAGAGTGATACATGTGTCAATCGGTCAGACATTTTCAAGGATGCCCAGTTTTAACTTAAAATAACCATGCCTGACTTCATTCCTTATCTCAGAATAATTGGATCTAACTTTTACAAAACCTTCAGCCCCCAATAGCTCCTGGATCTAGACCACATAAATGAAGGGATCTAGTTTATCGGTGCTATGGCAAAAATATCATGTAGAATGGGATTGTGTGAATAATATCAGATTCATGAAAGTTGAAGTCCTGCAGCATGCTCCACAAATATCATCAAAGGTCACAAAACTTTCTGGTCTGCGCCAGTGTGGATCTATACTTGTTTTTTTTACAAAATTATCTCCCTTGACCAGGTGAGGACTTGAATGTGTCTGAAATGATTTAGCTTCTAGAAACAAAGACTTCATTTCCTGAGTAGAGGTGAAAATCGAACATATTTTGATTATTTTAGTCAAATTTGAATTCCACTTCTGGTATATGTACATGTATAAAATACATACAGAATGAACTGCATACAGAATAACACAAAGAACAGGTATATGTATCTCATTACATTCTTAACCAAAGATCAATACCTGAGTGATATTACAACAATACCATGGTGTTATATATTGCTATGATTGGCTTAACTTTAGCGGCTGATATTTCTAATTTGAGCGTAATGGGCAATCATACTAAATTTGTTTCCATAATTTCATTTATTTTCACAATAAGCAACATAATCGAGATTAGCAAGTGAAGTTTTACAACATAATATAATACGCATCATGGATCTTCTTCAGTTTAGTGTAGACATATATACCCTTGGATATCTGTTACCCTGATTCAGTCATAATTGTAATAAATGCTTGTTTGTGTCCGTCTCCAATTATGGGTTGAATGGATTGAGCTCCGGTATATCATGTAAATGATGATTTGGTATCATGCCAGTATGAGAAGACCCAAAACTCGGTAACAGAATAGGCTCCAGATGGTAGGTAACGACTTCATGTCAGAATATTATCAACGTTACGATATAACGAATCTGTACCTCTATATCACTCAATGGCGACTCAGTATGGGGAAACGATCACAGCTACATACAACGATTCAGTACCAGTTCATGATCAGGCCTCCATGGGAGTGGTCAAAAGCACGAACGAATCAACTCTGTATTTCCGTCATATATAGGATGTTCTTTATTGATGATGTAGATATATCGAATAAACATATGGTATACACATTTCCTCAGCTTAAGACTCTCACAGGTTATGCCGAGCAGTTGTAATAACGACCTATGCTGCCTACTGCCCGAATGATGGAACCCAGTAGCACTGGTTTATATACTACTAGCATGCACACATTCACTATATTCATGAGACGGTAAACTTCAAGGCTGTGTATGGCCTTTCCAATTAACTCTGGAATTCGTATATCCAATCACAGTTGAAGACAGATAAGAAGCATACGTGTGATGGGAGGTAGCTGCTGTATCACAGATTAGCACAAATTATGTATATCCAAGATGTAATTTCCAGAAGTAATACCCAATATTATTTGAATATGAAGTAATATTCCACAGTATAAATATCCCAGGTATTCCTTTAAGGCTTATTGGATGATACGTACACGGCTGTAGCCAGCCAGCTATCTGCCATTACTGGGTTCCAGCTCTACTTTTGTAGACTCCGGTTGGATTACCACGTGATCTGATCAGCCAATCAGAATGACGGAAATGGCCCTATCTCGAAAGGCTGGGCGAAATTAGAAAAAGTGATAACAAATTATAACTGTAAATTTAGTTAACCAACATTTGTACAAGGGATTTCCATAGATAATTGTATACAAGGAATTTATTAAATTGGTTATAACGGCTCTAGTTTACGAGAAACGATCTTTTAATTTTGTCACAAAAACTAGTCCAGGCATGACGTTTACGATCCTCACGCCACAGATTTCGGGGGTCACTTCACATGGCAAAATTCCTATAGCTCGCACAATAATCCAGCAAGTGCCAGTAACAATGAACAACTGCAGATGTATTTAAAAAGCATGGAAATAATGTTTTTGATAACAGATTGTCAACTCACAGTCAGAATTGTCCGGAATCAAAGTCAAATTTACCACGGACAAAATCTACAGCAATCGGGTTACCAGTGGTGTTGGCGAAGGCAAAGCTCATTACGAAAAAATAGTTCCAAGTGAAAGTTTAGTCCACGACTGAATAACCACGCAATATAACGTAATTATTTTCAGAACTCTTAATTCAGAATACAAGAATAACTAATTTCCATCGAATTCCTCAGGATGGCATGAATTTATGAATGTTAGTTTGACCCAGTTTCCTTCACTAAATACAACATGGCCGCCCCGAGTGGCGGGCCAGAAAAACACAGTTCTGACACCTCGCAAATGTTGTGTCAGACGATTATAATACACAATGGATTTACGCTATGGTGATATATAAAATGCAGACAATGTCCGGAAACTCCAGTCTCTGTCCCAGGTAAGTAAATCCCGTCGAAAGTACCCCAACACAAGCTTATTCAGGGTTGTCACACACGTTGGCCACTCCCGGTATGGGATGCCCTGACACAAAACATTCCGGCTTCTAAATTCCATTTATTCAGCGAACTCAAGTTGAAACATATAACAACACGTAGGCTCCTCCCTGTATGGGACGCCTAGTCCATATGGTAAATCCCAAATCCAGAATCACAGTGAAATAACTGGGACAATGATCGGTAAACTCCGCACCAGTGAAAGTATTTACACACAAAAAAATAAAGGCATATAGGTCCACGTATATCACACTCTCCCCACCTTGTTAAAGGGAATTCTCCGAATTCTCACTGGGAGCATCTGCCTCAAGCCTGAGAGGTACACCTGCCCTCAAGTCACACAGGTAATCTGTTGAGGTAGATCGACGCTTATAGCGATCCTCCTACATCTCCAATAGTTCCTCAGAAGTGTCCCCTATGCTGCCCAGAGATAACTGTGCCAATTCCTGGTATCCATAATATCGATGTTTGGCCTCGATTGCTCCCATTTCCTTAGAGCCCGCCCTTATCCTAGGGGTCTTACCGCCTGGAAGGGCCAACATATTATACTTGTCCAGACGGCAGAGACGGTCACCTCGGTTAGATCCAGTAGCTGCCTCCAGCTGAGTTGTCGTATATTCGAAGCTGTCATGCTTCTCAGCCGCGTCCCACAGCTTCCAGTTCTTTGGTGGCCATTTGATGTCGCCTAATGGGGAGGGGATACAAACCACTTCCTCCTTATCCCATGCTCTCCTCCCGGGGGGTATGTAGGGCATGGAACCAGTTCGCAGGATATGGGTTGCTCTCGTGTGGAGTCCCTGCACTGGTCGCTTGAAGATGGACCGTTGGGCGTTGATAGCAGTGTCGGACCCCTCAGCGTTGGCCCCGTCGTTAGCGGCAACAGCATCTACGATATGGGCATGTGATGTTCCGGGTTTTGAAGACTGTGACGGGGGTCTGAGGTCCAGAGCTAGTGGAGCTGAATCACTGGTCACCTGCGCTTCTGTGTTCTGTACTGTGTCGGTCACCACTAGTTCTACTTGTTTCGTAACAGACAGATCCACAGGGGAATCACCATCAACAACCTGCTCTACCTGTCCATACATCACCAAATTAACACTGACCGCTACATCTGCTGACCTTTCTGGTGTGCTCCCAGGAGTGATGTCCTCAATGATAGGCATGGCAAGTCGAGCCGGGGCTGCGTTATTCTCTGCAGGGTCTGGACTGTCAAAGGTTGGGGTGTTCCATTTCACAACTGACATGATGAATTCCCTGTTTAGACCCAGAGTGGAGGCGATGGAATGAACAGGCGACGGGCTTTTATACGTGACGTCAGACCCCGCTCTAGATGGCATGGAAACTGCTTTCTGCGGGTCCAGTGTGGCAAGCTTCCTCTTAAGGGACTCGAGGCTTCGAGGGTCTTGGTGGACATACCTGGATATTTCGGCCAGGTATGTAGGCTTTCCCTCTTCCGACGGACACTGCAATACAGCCTGCACATCACTGGGGTCCAGCTTTAGGGACAGCAGCTCCAGGTTACCAACGGGGGAAGATTGCACAAGATCATCCGGACAAAAGATGGCACACTCTGGTTCGTAGAGGTCCTCTAGAGGGGACGCTTGGCGGGGCTCTAGAGATGATGCGGGGCGACCAGTCGACTAGTCTTGGGAGCTGGTTCATCCACTTCCATAGTGGATTCCCTCTCTCGGGGCTCAGGGTGGAGGGGAGACCGTGCCAGATTCCATCCATCCTCCCACTCTGTCATGGACCTGGATGGTTTTCGGCACTTCCTCATCCAGCGCCGTATGGCAGACCTAGCCTTCACTGATGCTGCTGACCGCCAATCCGGAATGGATTTGTTGCCATTAAGCCGCAGGTAATCTTGTGGGGTCAAGGTGAACCAAAATGTGGACTGGTCATCCAGGAATCCCCTTGGGACATCCCTTAACTGTCGGTGATGTTTAACCTCCACATGATTTCCCAGGTCAGTCATCCGGCGGAAGGTGACCTCACCGGAACAAAAAGGACAGATCACCTGAATTCTTCGTTGCATGGATGCTGAGAGGTGAGTTCTGAGGGCACGCCAAGTGGGCGGCTTCCCAGAGCATAGCCAGCAATCAAACTGTGGCGACATGCTGAAAAACACAACGGTCTTCGTTAGATTAGCAAACAGGAGAATCTTCAGCAGTAACAGTAGACATTATAGCAAGGCTACCAGGTTCCATCATTGGGCAACAATTGGAATAGGTCGACTGCATGGGCAACCCATTATATCCAGACACCATGGATTGCGAAACCATGGAAGCTGGTTGATATTTCTGCCACCACCTGCACTCCTCAGCCGATACGCCTACTGAGCTTTGGGTACCACCGCCAAAAATCTCACAACTGCAGTTGTGTATTTCCACATGAAGCTGGTCTCCAGGGTTGATCAATCCCTGCCTAACTTCATTACTCTACCATGGCCATGGAATTCCGCCACAGGGCTGCTACACTTAGCAACCTTGCAAATATATTGGTACCCTACCACAGGTGCAACTCAGAAATTCCAACCTCCACGTTGCCAAACCTCTTTCCTTGCTGTACTCCTGGATGCCTCGCCAACACCCAGTCACCATCTGCCTTTACTGTGATGAGTTATGCCCTGGAGTGCCTTGGGCCTTCACAGAGTACCACCTGGGTGGGTGGGGACCCTTGTAGATCATCAGTCTGTCTATGTGTATAGCTTTAGGTTCCTTTCTGGCAGATTGTTTCACTAGATATGTTATATCATCTATCTTCTGAGTGATAATAAACGGTCCCTTCCACTTAGCAGTGAGCTTGGAACATACCCCGGGTTTTCGAGAAGGGTTGTATAACCAGACTCCCTGCCCTGCCTGTAGTGAACTTTTCTTTGCTTTCAGGTCGTACTGTCTCTTTTGGTAGATTGCACTCTGTTTTAATTGCTTTCTGGCCATTTCATGTACATTTACGAGTCTGTCTTGCAAGTCTGTTACATATCCATCTGGGTCTACTTCACTATATGTCATAGCTGGCGTCCCTATAACAGCTTGCATAGGCATCACATTCTCTCTACCAAGGACCATGAGATTGGGTGTCTTTTTCGTGCTAGACTGTTTGGAAGCTCTGTACGCCATCATTACTTGGGGCAGGTACTCATCCCAAGATCGCTGAGCCTTGTCACAGTACATGGTCAGCATCGTCGCAAGAGTACGGTTGTATCTCTCGACATTTCCATTTGCCTGTGGCCTAAAACTGGTTGTTCTGGTTTTATCAATATGCAGGATATTGCCCATTTTCTGGAACACCTGGGCCTCGAAATTCGTCCCTTGATCGGAGTGTAGTTGCAACGGTGTTCCGAACCGACATACAAATTCATCAACTAATGCCTTAGCTACTTCTGTCCACTTTGTGAAGCAGTCACATACAACCAAGATGTATCGGTTTCCCCTAGTTGTCACTGGTAGCGGCCCCAAAATATCAAATGAAATTCTCTCCATAGGTTCTCCAACCAAATACACCTTCATTGGGGCTTTATTTTGCCCCTTGGCTGTCTTTCTGGCTGTACACAAGTCGCATTTCCTACAGTATGCTTCAACGTCACTTTTCATACCAGGCCAATAAAACGACTGTTTTATTCTCTCCAGTGTTTTCTCTGTGCCTAAGTGACCAGCTGTTGGCAGGTCGTGATAGAATGTGAAGACATCAGCTCTAAGACTTCCCGGAACGACGAGTTGACTGAATGATCGGCCATCCTCGAACCATTTACGATGTAGCATGCCCTCAAGCAATTCCAGCCTATCCCAGTGTCGCCATAGAGTTTTCACTTTGGAAGATAAATGAGAAATGTCCTCCCATACTGGTCTTCCAGATCCATCCTCGAGAGCTGCCTTGATCGGTCCTATATCCCCATCTTTCATTTGCTGCAGTTTAATTTCATCTGAACTCCACCCGTCAAGCAGAACGCTTCTCAGAGTGCCAGGGGGTGACCCCTTGCTTCTGGTTGTGACCCTCACAGCCTCAGTTGGACCATCCTTCGGTGCATCATTAATCTCCTCTTCATTGTTCTGCTGCTGATGTCTGCACACTTTACATGGGTGTCTCGATAGAGCATCTGCGTTTGCATGGCTACGCCCTGCCCTATGAACAACTTCCAAATGGTACGTCCCTAGTTCCTGCAACCAGCGAGCCACATGTCCTGTGGGGTTCTTCAGGCTTCATAACCAGCTGACTGCTGCATTATCAGTACGCACTGTGACCTTTTTCCCATAGAGATAAGAGTGGAAATGTCTCAATGCTAGAACTACGGCCAGGAGTTCCTTTCGCGTAGTGCAGTACGAGCACTCGTGCTTGTTGAGAGATTTGCTCATGTATGCGAGAACTTTTTCTTCACCATTCTGTACTTGTGAGAGAATTGCACCTACTGCCTTATCACTAGCATCGGTGTCGAGGATAAACTGCATTCCGGGTAGAGGATAGCTCAGAATAGGAGGGGAGGATAGTGCCCTCTTCAGTTCTTCGAATGCTGCCTGACGTTCTTCAGTCCACTGGAATTTCACACCTTTATCTGCCAGTTTATGTAATGGCCTGGCAATTGCTGCAAATCCCTTCACGTAACGACGATAGTAGGAACATAACCCAATGAAACTTCTGACTTCCCTTACATTTTGTGGTGCTGGCCAGTCTTGTATAGCAGATACCTTTTCCGGGTCTGTGCGCACCCCGGATTCTTCCACTATATGTCCTACGAATTTCACCTGCTGTTGGCAAAATATACATTTAGACGGCTTCAGTTTCAGGTAAGCTTCCCAAAGTAGAAGACATGTTCAAGTCTCTTTAAACACTGACTGAACGTAGACGCTGGCACAATGATATCGTCAATGTACAGCAAGCACTCCTCCCACTGGAGACCCCTCAAGTCGTCCTCCATGAGCTGTTCGAAGGTCGACAAGGCATTAACGAGCCCAAATGGCAAAACTATAAATTGATATAGGCCAAAACTGGTGGCAAAGGCTGTTTTTTCCTTGTCTTCTTCAGCAACCGCAATTTGCCAAAACCCGGAATTCAGGTCCATACAATTAAACCAACGTGCACCTGCGAGAGCAACGTGCTACCCGAGGAATGGGATAGGCGTTTTTCTCTGTAGCGTCATTCAGCTTTCGATAGTCCAAACAAAATCGTGTGGACCCATCTTTCTTCTTACATAGTACAATAGGCGATGCCCAGGCGCTGCTTGATGGTTCAATGACACCCATCTCCAACATACGCTTGATCTCCTCCCGCTCCGTCTCCCTTTTCCCTATAGGTTGACGTCTCGGATGTTGCTTGATAGGTACAGCAGACCCCGTGTTTATCCGATGTGCAGTTCTGTAAGTCCTCCCCAAATCATCAGATCCTTTAGCAAAAACCCCTTGATATCGAATCAGTAGTTCAGCCAATGATTCACTTTCATCCTCACTGAGATGTGCTATACTCTGAGTCCACGAGTCTTTTAGGTGTTCTTGCAATTCTTTTGATATGGGCTGCTTCTTGGCATTGCATTCAGCCGCCCGAATCTCTGAAGAACCCTATACATCGTAGAAGGACTGACACGTCCCAAGCCTCATGCCAGAAGGCAATGTCACTTGCACATTACTGTGATTGACAACCTTAACAACCTGCTCCTTTCCCCTACAGTCGATAACTCCATTCACAAGACGTATCATCTTGTCCTTAGAGAGGGCTGGAGATGGCTCTAGTAATCCAGAATTTGATAAATATTCACGCAATGGTATATCCACCCCTACCCAGGTTACACAGTGGGGAAGTATTGTTACTGTTTCACACACTTGTACCTGACACACCATCTCGGCCTCACTGTCACAAACTTTGTATATATGTGCAACAGGAAATTATTTTGAGTGGCCTAATATGAAACCACAGCTTGTATTTCATGCCATGTTAAATGCAGATGTACTAGGGTTGAGATTTAGAGCTGGATGTATTGTGTGAATAGATGAATTGGGTGGCCTGAGGTGTCCTGTTTATTATTCTTGGTGTAAGAGGCACATGGAGGTCAGCCTGTTTATAGACTGTGTGTAGCAATTTGTGCTTTGGTATTTTTACAGATGTGTCCTGTATCTTGCTGTTGATGCTGGGGTATGGATTATGCAAATATTCGGGGTGATTATATTTGCCTAGGAATGATACTGTGGGATTGATGTCTGTTATATGCTAATGTTAATGGGCCTGCACCAGGATATTTGCATGCATTGCTTAAGCATCAGCAAAAGCAGTATTCTAATGTGGTAAAGCTGCACACTATCCTTATTTTTATTCTCATGTAAATCATTGGTACTTCTGTATTTTACAGATAACCTAATTTTTGGATGAATGCGTGTGGATGGTGTTATGTAAGTGATATGTATATATAGGAGGTAAAGGTATGGTTAACTTCACTTGGAAGCCAACCCTGGAGTAAGACGGGTCTGTTGTAAGCTGTGTGTACCCCAGTAGTTGTAAGTGCTGATATCTAGCCGTTTTGGTTTTTTTGGCTGAATGTACCTAGGAATTTGCGACACTGTATATCCCCCTGTTCTGTTTCCAGTTTAAGGCACTTATAGTCAATTGTAAGAACGTTTTTCAGGAGAAAGTCTTGGCCAATAATTCCCTGGGTGGTTATCTCACATACTATCATGGGCAGTTTATACCAGGTACCACCAAGCATCACAGAAAATTCAGCAGATCCCAGTATGGTTAACTTTTCCCCATTGACCCCTTGAATTGCATAGGTTAATGGCTGCAGCGGAGGTCTGGCGTTTGGGTCTATTTCTTCGAATACACTGATGGATAATAAAGTTTTTGTTGAGCCACTGTCCACCAGAAAATCAACATCAATGTCACTTCCTCTCAGATGCCCAGATGTAAACAGTCCATTATCCCATTTACCTATTTTCCGCTCTGACTGGCCAGTGCGGACTGTACCCCTCTCGACCGTGGCCATCGGATGGGTATTCACTGGCCCAGATAACCCCGCCAACCCCTGGCCTAATGAGCTGGCGGGTGTCCATTTCCCTGTCGCTCAGCCCTAGCTTGACGCTGACATCTGTTGTAAAGTGGACACTCTCTAAAAAAATGGTTTTGTGAATTGCAGATAAAACAGGATCTATCTCTCCTAGGACCCTCAGTTGATCTCTGTGTTTGCTGCCTATTACCCTATTCAAGTTGGTCCAGTCGACTGAGAACCGCTTTCAGAATTTCTGAGCTGTCCGTCGGGGTAGCTTCCATTCCACCGACTACTGGCCCCACTTGTCGAGACGCAGCTTTCTTTTTCTCTGTGTTACCAAGAAGAGCCTCAAATCTTTCCACTACATCAACTGCCTCCATGATAGTTACACAGTCACGATCGACGCATCTCGTCTTCATGTCCACGGAAAGACATTTGTAGAATTGGTTATGTACCAGTGCCTCTTGTGCTTGATTATCCAATCTGGGGTAGGCCTTAAGTGCCATCTGGCGAAGACAGTCGCCCATTCCGCAATGGCCTCATCTGGTTCACGACGTCGTGCCTCAAACATAGATAGCCATTTGTTCTGTTGCCGACCACTACCAAACCTTTCCCTTAGTCTTGTAGACAGTTTGTAGAAAGATCGCTTCTCTTCTACCAGGAGACCCACATAGAAAGTTCTGGCTGAACCTTTCAAGTTCGTAGCCAACATCAATGCCTTTTCCCTTAAAGTCCACTGACCAAGTTCGGCACAGACTTCAAAATGAGCATAGTATTCTTCCCAATCTCCTCGTCCATCGTAGGGATCTGACTTGACCCTTAGACCACGCAATCCCGTTCGTGGAAGCTGGTCACCCACAACTTCCTGGTCACTATCATTGTCATTTCCCTCAACACCTCTCCTGTTCCGCCTAGGATCTGGAGAACTGGCATCTCCTCTACAATCATAGCGCCGTGACTGGTGTTTATTCCCTAAATGAATCTGTTCTATTTCACTGTCAGAACTATCATGAATATCCACGTTAATGGCCTCAGGTGTTAATCTGAGCTTTACTTCTGGATCTGGGCTCTTCTCTGCCATAGTAATTTAGTCCCGCGAATCGTGCTGGTAATCCAACAGAGTAAATAAAGTAAATAACCATCACA
This sequence comes from Hanleya hanleyi, assembly GCA_036873755.1. NCBI lineage: Eukaryota > Metazoa > Mollusca > Polyplacophora > Lepidopleurida > Hanleyidae > Hanleya > Hanleya hanleyi. The sequence goes on from JAVTVY010021641.1 coordinate 82,915, forward strand.
CGTATGCTAGTCACAGGTTCGTATCACTGGATGCTATAAAATGTTAAGCATCCCACTTCTGACACCAGTGTAATAAATGCGTGTTTGTGTCCGTCTCCAATTATTGGTTGAATAGATTGAGCTCCGGTATATCATGTAAATGATGACTTGGTATCATGCCAGTATGAGAAGACCCAAAACTCGGTAACAGAATAGGCTCCAGATGGTAGGTAACGACTTCATGTCAGAATATTATCAACGTTACGATATAACGAATCTGTACCTGTATATCACTCAGTGGCGACTCAGTATGGGGAAACGATCACAGCTACATACAACGATTCAGTACCAGTTCATGATCATGCCGCCATGAGAATGGTCAAAATCACGAACGAATCAACTCTGTATTTCCGTCATATATAGGATGTTCTTTATTGATGATGTAGATATATCGAATAAACATATGGTATACACATTTCCTCAGCTTAAGACTCTCACAGGTTATGCCGAGCAGTTGTAATAACGACCTATGCTGCCTACTGCCCGAATGATGGAACCCAGTAGCGCTGGTTTATATACTACTAGCATGCACACACATTCACTATATTCAGGAGACGGTAAACTTCAAGGCTGTGTATGGCCTTTCCAATTAACTCTGGAATTCGTATATCCAATCACAATTGAAGACAGATAAGAAGCATACGCGTGATGGGAGATAGCTGCTGTATCACAGATTAGCACAAATTATGTATATCCAAGATGTAATTTCCAGAAGTAATTCCCAATATTATCTGAATATGAAGTAATATTCCACAATATAAACATCCCAGGTATTCCTTTAAGGCTTATTGGATGATACGTACACGGCTGTAGCCAGCCAGCTATCTGCCATTACTGGATTCCAGCTCTACTTTTATAGACTCCGGTTGGATTACCACGTGATCTGATCAGCCAATCAGAATGACGGAAATGGCCCTATCTCGAAAGGCTGGGCGAAATTAGAAAAAGTGATAACAAATTATAACTGTAAATTTAGTTAACCAACATTTGTACAGGAGATTTCCATAGATAATTGTATACAAAGAATTTATTAAATTGGTTATAACTGCTCTAGTTTACTAGAAACGATCTTTTAATTTTGTCACAAAAACTAGTCCAGGCATGACGTTTACGATCCTCACGCCACAGATTTCGGGGGTCACTTCACATGGCAAAATTCCTATAGCTCACACAATAATCCAGCAAGTGCCAGTAACAATGAACAACTGCAGATGTATTTAAAAAGCATGGAAATAATGTTTTTGATAACAGATTGTCAACTCACAGTCAGAATTGTCCGGAACCAAAGTCAAATTTACCACGGACAAAATCTACAGCAATCGGGTTACCAGTGGTGTTGGCGAAGACAAAGCTCATTACGAAAAAATAGTTCCAAGTGAAACTTTAGTCCACGACTGAATAACCACGCAATATAGCGTAATTATTTTCAGAACTCTTAATTGAGAATACAAGAATAACTAATTTCCATCGAATTCCTCAGGATGGCATGAATTTATGAATGTTAGTTTGACCCAGTTCTGACACCTCGAAAATGTTGTGTCAGACGATTATAATACACAATGGATTTACGCTATGGTGATATATAAAATGCAGACAATGTCCGGAAACTCCAGTCTCTGTCCCAGGTAAGTAAATCCCGTCGAAAGTACCTCAACACAAGCTTATTTATGGTTGTCACACACGTTGGCCACTCCCGGTATGGGATGCCCTGACACAAAACATTCCGGCTTCTAAATTCCATTTATTCAGCGAACTCAGGTTGAAATATATAACAACACGTAGGCTCCTCCCTGTATGGGACGCCTAGTCCATATGGCAAATCCCTAATCCAGAATCACAGTGAAATAACTGGGACAATGATCGGTAAACTCCGCACCAGTGAAAATATTTACACACAAAAAAATAAAGGCATATAGGTCCACGTATATCACATAATATTGTCTGTATTATATTGATGTCGACAAGGAATATACATAATTATTTGATAGTATTATTAATTGTATGTTTATGATTAGCATGAACTTTTTATTCGCTGGAATCCAGCCATTTGTTCCATATGGGCAATATTCTCATCTCATCATTCAATATGAATGTGATACATGTACAAGTCCATGGTAATTGATACATTATGGTGAAGGTGACCTGTAACACCAGTATACAAAATTATTCCGAGCTCATTGAATTAGCACATGATGCTGAGACAGATCAGAACGGAATGTCGGTAAAATCATATGTGTTTTGTAGAGGATTCTGTCAATGAGGATGCTATACTGTACACATACAAAATATGAAGTGTTGATGTGTAGGGCCTATAGCATAAAATCACAAGCAAGTTGGTAAAACTAGGCACAGGGTCTCATTTCTGCCGCTAACGTGTTGATTTGGGTGGGGGTGTCCTCTCATGGGGAGGTGTGGGTGGGAAGGGGCCTAATGTCTCAAGCAGTATTCCAGGTTTTCCATCAATATACTCTATTCCATACCCCAATATTTCAAGCACGTGAAATCAAAGAAATATTATTTGCGGGAATGTGGCTTCCACATCCCTAGCTGGACATGCTAGTGGGGAACCCTCAATCTCACGTTAATTACCATTGGTGAAGTTAACGTCAACAAATGCAAAATTGA